>JAOUQT010329117.1:0-13557 GCA_025769995.1 Xyliphius kryptos
CCTGCAGAAGCACTCCTTTATAGGGGGGTCTTGCTAAGTGCCTCTCATTTCTACCTGTTGTCTGTTCCATTTGCACAGCAGCAAGTGAAACTGATTCACAATCAGTGTTGCTTCCTAACTGGACAGGTTGGTTTCACAGAAATGTGTTAGATTTGGAGTTACGTTGTGTTGTTTGTGTTTCCTTTTTCTTTTGAACCGTGTGTACTTGGATGATCCCTCAAACCCCAACATCCCTGCCAGTCAGCGATTGTTGTGACTTTAAACACTGCCTAATCAGTTACTTTGATTTAATGATTTAATAAGGTCTGAAAGATGTTAGAGACTGTAATATGAATGGAAAGGACTGGAGTCAAATCTGATTTGAACCCCAGTATCCAGACTGACAGTCCAACACCCTAACCACTGAGCTACCACTCCCTGATGTACAATGTACAGATGGACATTTGCATTGACATTACATGTATAAAAATAGTTACATAAAAAATGTTAAATTGAGTAAATTCATAGTTTTAACACTCAGATTACAAGCATTTAGTTTGTGAGTGAGTAAAATACATTTTTTGTTCTTCATGTTATAGTTTGTGCTCGTTTATTAAATGGCTGCACTATAAAAAATTTAAGGCTGCTCCCTGCTCCCTGTTTTATGTTGTTAGTTGTGTTGCTGTCGGTTATTTACCCTGCCTAGAAATTATAGTGTGTCAAGTTGGGACCTTATTTTATTCCCTGAAATTTAAGAGTACTTTTCTTTTGGCTTCATTTTACCCCCAGCTGTTTTAAAGCTTGTGTTTACAATGCAAAACTCTGCAGTTATGGGTTTCATACCCTTTGTATGCGCAACATGTATTTGTGCACTAATTTCTGCTTTGCTCTTTTCAAAGTCAGATAATTGAACTAGATCTGACACTACTGACAAACGTCTGTACAGTCCTTAAATAACTTGTACACTGCAAACTTGAACTGAAATCAATATTTGTTACGAGTATTTCGTTGGTGCAATAGTTGTAACACCAGGTTGGTGAGGTAGGCTAGTGCACAGTTTAAGGCCATGTTTGTTTTTGTCCCTCCAGTGGCCACATGATGCATTATTTGGACACAAAGCTCTGGACACAGTAAGGTGTTGTGTGGAGTGAAAGCAGAGTTGTATGTATGTTCAGTGTTGAACACTGTATAAAGGTAAAGGTGTTTGACTTGCATCAGTAATCTTCAGTGATCCATCATTGTATTCAGTGGCCAAATTTAGTGTCAGAGCATTCATTTGCCTACCTCTTTATTTTGAAGACAAAAGAAAGGACAGTTTGACATTTAGATTTTTTTTCTTAAGCTTTTTTGTGTTCTTTAAAAAAAAAAAAACTGGTCTGGCAGAATATAAAACAGATTTTAGTGGTGCATCACTTTGTTCTCTCTCTTACTTTTTTCATTGCAGTACTTGCATAATAGTAAATTGAATGAGTGAGAAGTCTCATTTTTAAATATTGCACACAAATTGTTGCTTTGTTAAAGTTGTATGGCCTCAATATAGAGTGGCATTGACAAGACATTTTTTTATGTCTACATACCAATACATGCAGCAGTATGGCCCGACCTTAACATTTAGAGAACCTAATAAACATAAACTTTCAACTTCCTGCTGTAGACTTTGGCCTTTGAACTTCTACTATTTGTAATAAACTCAAGGATTGTAAATTGTTCCATTCCAGTTATATCACAACTAAAGGCATTTCTGAACTTCAAGTGGATGCATGTCTTTTTTTTTTTTTCCTATTCTCAAGAACCCTAAATCCTCTTTCCATGGAGCAAGCTGTAGCAAGCAGCATGTCTGTAGATTAAGCCCCCATCCTCCCTACCTGCTTCCATCTCGTCTCAAGTCTAAGTGGTTGTGAGACTTTAAGGGCTAGAGATAGATCATATTTTTGCAGACACATGGGTGTCAAAACTGGTTAGCAGTGTCTTTTGTAAGTTGTGTTGTTTTAAAGTCATGAGACACTACAGTTAAAATCATTCTTTGTGTGTATGTGAAAAATTAGTTTTGACTGCAGTGGCACAGGATAGACATAATGTACAGTGATCAGGACGTTATTGTGAAATAACCCCCTTCAAGGGAAATTAAGATCCCTCTGCGTAGCTTTCATTCTTCTATACTTTTATACTTTTTACATCATGTTTATGATCGCTGGGACTATTGAACTGGATGACAGCAGATGTTTTAGTGTTTAGATTCCAGTCAAGTTCAGTCTGAATACGTGTTGAACCAAGGTGTCCTATAACTGTTTCTCCAGGAAAATCAAGTTAGTAAACTTTATTAAACCACGTGAAATGGTGTCCTCTAACAAAATGTCAACCTTGTTAGCAATTTTTACAGCTTTCAACAACTTTTAAAAGGACTAAAGTAAATGTTCTGTCCACTTAAATATACAGTCTATGGACTGCAATGACATTCTAGTGCTGTTGGTATTTAACATTATTTAGTCACAAACCCAGAAAGTCTCATAATAAAGAAGCCACATGGCTTTATAGTAGCAACAGAAAAGAACATGGGCTCTTCTATTACAATGTTTAATTCAAAGTGACCTTGTACGGGTTTGTCAACAAACCACATTCTTGGACTATCCTCTTGACTTGACTACTGACTTGTGGTGTTCTCTCATTCTCTCAAGTCGCGTTGGATTAAAGCGTCTACCAAATGACTATATGTAAATGTAAAGGGTTGGCAGACTGACATTTGTGTCTACACTGTCAGAACTGCACAAAAATATGGGATTGAGAAATATTTAAAAATCAGTCCTGTTGTAGCTAATAAACATAATAAGAATAAAATAACGGTTCTATTTTATATTTCCGCTCAGTAGGACATGGTCTCCAGTGAAACAGCTGACCCTTTGGTGTAACTTGAATGTTACCCCCTGTAGACAGCTGTTTGATAATACAGGCAGCATAATGAATTCCAGTATGCTGACTTGGCACTTGTACATTACCACATCAGCTCACCTGGCACTGCAACCAAAATCAGACCATCAAACAATGATGAATAAATGAAAAGATATTGTTTTTTACCCTCCTTTTATTTATCAAAAGCACTGACAGGGTTTTTTAGCAGATAAAGGAAGTATCATATTACAGAGTTACAGAGTACAGATTAGAGAGTAAATTTAGTTTCTTTCCTCACACTTAAAAAGTAAATTTCCTTCAAAATTATATGGTGAGATTTCAAAATCTACAGCCATTACTTTTTGAATCTTGTTAAAGGGTGGATAGTTGCTTTATATCTTAGTGCAGAAGAGCCTGCCAAAACCTCACATATGGTCCTTTTATTGTAGAAGCACAAAACTGTGCTAAACAGCACTTCTCTTTGTTGATGTGTAGCCCTATTATATTTGGTTATTGAGAAGTAATTCTTTAACCAGTCTTTTTACACAGCATTAAACTTTTCCCAAGTAAAGTTTGTTTAATACAGTGTTAAAAGTATATTACAAGACTTGAATAATTGTCCATAGTTTAATTTTTACTTGCAGGTCGCTGCTACAAATAGTGTTTTAGCTTTGAAGCAAATTGTTTAATCTTATCTTAACTGCATCAAAGGATGATGCAAAGGCAAATAAATATTAAGTCAGCAATGTACATTTTACATTTTAGTTATTTAGCAGATGCTTTTATCCAAAGCGACTTACAGGTATCCCAAGGTGGTTTGGGTCAGAACACAGGGTTGATTATAGCACCCTGGAGCAATTAGGATTAAGGATCTTGCTCAAGGACTCACATTGGTAACTCCAGTTGACCTGGGATTTGAACCCCCAACATTCTGATTGATGGTCCAACACTCTAACCACTGAGCTGCTACTCCCTTGTTTAACAAAATAAAATTATCACTGCAACCAACATGCATGTCCAGTTTACGTTTAGTCATTTAAGGATAGAAGTAGATGTACACAAATACATGGAATGTGGGAGAAAAACAAATCTCCCTAAGGAAACCTATGCAGTCATAGACAGAACATGAGAAGTCCACTCCTTTGTGAACTTAAAACCTCTGAAAAATACTCTGGACCTTGAGCTGTGAGGTGTAAATATTACCTTGAAAAAACCTAAAATATAAGGTACTGTCAGTACTTATTCTTAAAACACACAAAATGTGTTTAAAAACAACACACATTCGTGTAATATTTCTTTAAAAAAAAAAAGAAATTATCTTGATAATGGCATTTAGGACTGTAGTACAACAATTAACCATCTAAAGATTTGACAACCCATTGTGCCTGTTTTTAGTCTTAAAAGCATTCATGATTTGGGGAAGGAGATTATATGAAGAAACATTTGTTTTAGATCAACATTTCCACAGCGATACACATTATATAAAACCAGATTTAATATAATTAGCAGAGGTACAATGATGTAGGCTGGCTCAGTGGTGGAACAGGTTGTATGGCTGCTTGATTTGTTCTGTTCACATTTGGTGAATAGCTTTATTTCATTCTTTAGCTGAAAAAAGTAAGCAAAAAACATAAAAGTTGGACTCCCCACCACCAAAAAATTAAAAGCCAATTACAATTGCCATGTAATAGATCATTGAGCTCAGCCAATAAGAACTAAGCAATGTTTGATAATACAACATGTTTTATTCTAGTGACGAAAGTGCAAGATCAGACTTGAAAAAGCTCCCCGTGTTCCCCACAGCTGTTTTAAAGGAGCATCCATCGCTGGCCTACTGGTAAGCTACTCACAAACATTTGAAGTGAAGCACTTACAGGTTTACCTTACTCCTCTTTGAACACCCTTTAATTATCATTTTCGCTGTAATTACATTAGCCCTTGAAGCTTGTAGTTGTAGTGATTTTCAACTTTTCTTTGAAACAACCTTATGTGTTTAAGCCTTGCAATTACCAGCCATGTAATTCCTAATGATAAGCTTTGGTTTAGATGACAGTTCTTATGTCAGTTATTCTAAGTCTGCTTTTACACTAATGTATTTTTTTAAGTAATTCAAACCAAGTGTATCATAATTCCAATGGTGTTCCTTTAAAACCAAATATAATGTTTTTTTCTAAACTTTATTAGCCTTACCTTTTTTCTGGGAAACTAAGTCTGTTATTGGATATTTTGAAGCCATTGGAATTGAGAATGTGTTGAACACCTGTGTTTGTGCACATGTGTGAGTATGCATGTGAAAGCAGCTGTGGCTGTGTAGTGAATCTGTATAATAAGAGCATATGTTACTCAGAGCAGGCTGACTCATAGCAGTCTGAGAATTCATGATTGACAGGCTAGTAGACCAGCTGGCATTTCATCAGTGAACACTCAGAAACAGCACAAGGAAGACAGTCTTTGCAAATAATGAATTCTCATATTATCCTTAGTGCTTGTTCACTTTTAGTATGTCGGCTGAATTGCATTTTTCTGTGGCTTGTCTTTTTTACTAATTCCTTCCTTCTGTTTTTTCAGTGAAGACAAAGTAATTGATCATTATAAACAACTCAAAGGTCTCATTCGAGGAAAAGCTATCATACAGTAAGTACCCCGTAATTTCTCTGACAATAAAGGACATTGAGGCAGACTCCACTCACATAGAACAGACTCCACTCTGTCATTGTAAAGTTGTTTTTAAAAAGGGTCACAGTCTGGCTGTCAAATCAAATAATTAATTAGACCTAGTTGTGTTTGAGCTGTTGTTTCTGTTAGAATTGCCATCCAGTGTCTGATGTCCCACTTTTACATTGGTGCAAGGTCATTTCCATTTCATTTGTGTCTTTCACGGTTTTATCAACGCTTCATTCTGCCTGCTTTAAAATTACTTTAGTGCTTTTATAAGTTTGTAAAGTGCTGAATTAAATACAAGTTTCTTGTATCTGTTTCATTTTTATTTTTACAGGTATCTCTTGCTTGTGGAATCCTTACCATCATATGGAGTTCATTATTATGAAGTAAAGGTATGCCTTTTTTTTTAATCAGTTTTTTTTAGCCGTCTTTCATAAGTTTTATAGAAATGGATTGTGACTTCAACCACACCACAAACAACTCATATTAATAATTCCACTGTTGTAAGGATACTGATTCTACATCTTACATTATGAAATGTAAAATACATTAGAAAATGTGTTAAACTATAGTAAATCTTTTTTGGATGGTGGCATTAAATCGAAATTGTAATATTTAAAAAGCAAAACGTGCATGTTTGAGGCCACTTTTTTAATAAAGTCAGGTCATTATCAAACACAGTTTTTAGCTGTGTAGTATCTATTGCTTATTCAGTTATTTTGTTACACTGACAAGTTTAAAACTTTTGTTACTTTTTTTCTTACAGGACAAACAAGGAATCCCTTGGTGGTTGGGAATCAGCTATAAAGGCATTGCTCAGTATGATCAACAAGACAAACTAAAGCCTAGAAAGGTAGGAAACAGTGCTGTCATTGATAATATCACGGCCTATGTAATATCTGAGCTTAGTCACCAAAGTTAATATTTCACCAGACTGTAAATATACTCTGGCGTTGATCTGTGGGAAAGGTTTAAAGAAGGCCCAAAACTTGTGACCTGTTACAGTGCAAACGTTTTTGATGTGTTTTTTTTCCCACAGAAAATGATTCCTTTATTATTAGGCAAACCGAACCACATTCAGTTGGTGGCTTGACTTGTGAAAATGACAGAAAAGTGTGAATGACTTGTGACGCTAGATTTCTCATGCTAATCTCAGCAGGATGGTGTGAGATTCAGTACAATAGATGTCTCTGGCCCACACAGTTCTAGAAACTATTGAGATAAATTCTGCATTGAGGAAGTTTCATAAAAACTACAAACTTTATAGTTTATCCATAAAATTATTTTGTATTTTGTATATTAGTTTTTTGTATATTCATCAGTTTCATTTATTTTTAAGAGCTAGAGTTGGGTGTGGTTGTAATGTGTGGTTCCAGTATAGTAGAAACGTGGGGTTTGAATTTATTTTGATTTGAGCACCTTGAACATGTTCTTTACAGACACAGCATTATATTATACATTAAAAGTTATATAATTTTGTTCTTTTTTAAAATTTATATTTAGAGATTGGTAACTTAGAAATAATACAGTCTAAAACATGTTTTGCTATAAACATGTTATGAGGTCTCACTTAAGTCTCTCTCCTCCTTTTTCTCATAATTAATAATAAGCTGAATGTACTGAATGTTAAATGCCAAGCTAGCAAACTTCACAATCCAAAACAGTACGCTGCTAAGCTTAATATTATGCTGGTATGATGTTTGGATATGTTGGAGGTACAGCCTTTTTAGCAACAGTTAAGCTTTACACATTTTTTTTGTTAAGAAATTTAAATCTTGCACAAAAATAAGTCATGCTGCAGAACAAAACTACGTGGTGATGCGTATATAATGCATTCCTGACAGAGAGGTGCTTTATCACAGTGTTGGTACGAACTGATAAGTGAAAATTATACTGTTTTTTTTTTTTTTTTTTAATGGGTCCTTGCTTCTTGGAATTTTGGAACCAGAATTTGACACCCAACACTACTCTAGGAGCTGTTGTGGAAATGGAGCTCGTTTTACTTAGTAGTTAAACAGTACTGACTGTAATCATCATACTTATGTCTGGGCTATTCACTGTAAACCTAACATTACTCATAGTTCCTTTTGTGTGGTGAATTAGCTATCCTGAATTAGGGGCTAAAAATGGTTTCAAAGAATCAAGCTTAGTTCCTGCATGTAGGATATACACAGTGGTACTTCCTCCAAATATGATAAGAATAATACAATTTTATGTCCATTCAAAGATTTTACCTGATAATGTGGTCAACATGGATCATATTACAATTGTGTCCTTCAAGTTGTAAGCTTTATTCTCTGTTTACATTTCAGTCACATGTTGTAGCTTTTTGTTATTCTGTTGGAGATTCGTAGTACATACATATTTTTATTTTGGGGCTGATCTGAGTTTTTTTTTTTTTTTTTTTTTTTTTTAAACATCTCTCAAGTGTTTACTGCGGGGGTGTGCGTGTTTGTGTTCGTGTTCGTTCCTGCATGCTTTAGAGATCCACAGCTGGATGTGTGTTTGGCCTGGTAACATTTATTAGAAAATTCAACTGTCTAGATGTAAGGCTGAACATTAGGTGAATTTATGGAGCTTCGTGGTTATTGGGGGTTCATGTTGGATATCTGCCAACTCAAGCCTAGGCGTCTTGAGGGGGTCTGGTTTAAAGGAGCTTCTTTGCCAGCTTACCTCCAGCAAAGCAGAGCCATATAGGGATTCCACTCAAATGTCCCGGGAGCAAGCTTTTTTCCTGCTCTCGTTGTCTCTCTTTTCCGAATATCTTCTCGTAAAAACGTGGGAAGTACGGGTTAAGGGAACTCACACTGACTGCTTCCCCTTCCCCCAATCCCACTTCTTTTCTTCCTTATTTGCCTCACTTGCCTCTTCTCTCTGTCAAGTGTCCTACTACAAAAGTAAACCCCCTCTCGCGGTTGTCAGTGCACACCCGGTATGCTTGCCAGTATTGATTGTGCTTGCTGTCAACGGTGGCTGCATTTGTATCTCCCCAAGACACTAACAGTAGGCAACACTTATTATGCAAATCCGCGCCTGTCATTGTGCATGCTACTCAGCCTAAACAATTGATCAAGCAATAAACCACAATTAGCTCAGCAGGGGCGAAGAGATGAGAGGGTGGGTCTCGGGACAGGGACGGCTTCATGTAAGCAACTGGTTGAGGTCATTTTCTTCAAAGGCTTTCAAAGAGTATTTATTTGTCGCACTATAAAATACTACTTTTATCAGCAATAAATTAGTAAGAAATATTTTTTAAACAGTTATATTAGATGAACATATCCAAAAAGATATATAAAAATGTATGAAGCATATTGCAGGTCATGTTTAAGCAGAAATACAAGTGTTTACAAACCAACTCTGGACTCCAAAGATATATTAAATTCAGTGTACATTCTTGTATGTATTTCACTTGAGTTAAATTTTTATAGGTTACACTGAAATTGACATTTTTCTGTTCACCTTAAATAACTTTTGACACCACCACAGATTTGGTTTAAAGAAAAGTATTTTAAACATCTACATCAAACACCTACAATACTTTTATGACATGCTTGTACACATAGTGCAAGTTTCAGGTCATGAAAAAACAAAAGTATATAGTAATACCATTGACATTTATTATTTATAATAAGTATTTTAATATTTCATTGCTGCTGAGCAAGAATTCTATTCCAATCTCTTATGGATATAAGTTGTCAGCCTCATATTTCTGTGCCTTAAACTTGCGGTAACATAGTGGGTTTCATGGAAGCACATAAGTTTATCATTTTCATAAAGCTGTTCATCACTGACAAAAACATAACTTGGCAAGTCACTAGCTTGGAGTATTTGCTTTGAGTCACATTCTACACTGTACCTACATCATTTTTTAAACAAACATTACCCGAGGATCCATTATGTCATTCCTGTGTGACCCAAATCCTTAAAAGATATTGACATTGTAAACACAGCAAACATTATTGTGCGCATGGAGTGCTAAGTGTTCTTTATGTTATTCTGTAAACATGGCAGGTTTTGTTAAACTTTCTAAGTGTCCCACCTAAAATCATTTTTTGTAAATCAGTTACTCTTGTTGTTTTGCTTTTAAGTACGTTTTTAACACACCAATCTTTTAATTAAAATAATCCCAGTTAAAATTACAATTGAATTAAAGCTGCCTGTTTTCATTTGGTAGACAGTTCGTAAGCTGCTGGTCAGAGACAGACTAATTGGATGAGCATAAATCTGTCCCACGTTATCAGACAGAGATAGTGAGAAGTGGTCTGGATGGCTTTGACTTAAACAGTTTAATTAACACATGCTATTTGAGGACTTGTATCAACATGCACTCACAATGCGTGTATTCAAAAGAATTTCTAGCCTTTACTAACATCGGTTTCATACGGAAGCTAAGGATTCGCCAGAAGCATTAGGTGTTTTAAAAACGATCTTTATCTTTCCCAACATGTGTTTTTATTTCCTGTACATCACAATTTCTTTGTTGTAACAAACACTTACCTACCTTTTAAATGTTCCATGGATTACAGTACCATGTCCTAAATGGTTCTTGTGTTTTATGTTGTTAATAGTTTGACCTTTAACACACATTTGCCAATACAAGACATTCTTCTTTGCATATGGTATATGGCAGCATTCAGTAGATATATAGGTACTAATCTTCTAAGGCCTGTGATATGAAGTGAGACATTCTCTCTTGTCAGAGGTATCACTTTCACAGCGACTGTGAGTGAGGGCTATCTTGTTTTTGCGAAGAGGTGAGGGCTGGGGGGCATGGCCAACGATTAATGATTAAATGTAAGTAGTGGATTCCATGCATATTTGTTCTAGGAAGCACAAGTAGGGTTGCTGAGTTAGAGTCCCCCGTCTGTTGGAGGTGATGTTTGTAATTTAGGCTGTGGAAAATAACCCATAAACACCAGGAAATGGAGCACAAAGCTTAATGAGTAGCTACAGAAGGGTGTGCTAAAACTGCTGAATGCTGGGAACCGGCCAGAATGAAAAGCAGATTCCTTTACTTTGAGGCTTTTTTTTGCCTACGTGTAACCTGTTCATCTCGTTCAACTAGAGAATGAAGGCAAAGCGTAAGCGAGAGAGGGAGAGGTAAAGACACTGTTAGTGAGTACAGACTTAGTCAGAGGCTAGGAAAGAACAAGGAAGGGAGGGGCTGAGAAATGTGTATTCGACCAAAAGTTGTAACCTGCTGTAGGTGGGCTAGGTCGATGCAAGGTACGTGTGATGTCACAGGAGGAGGAGTGTATGGGAGGACCCGGTTCAGCTGAGCCTCTTGCAACACATTTTGCTCTCTTTGAGAGCATAGAAGAGCGTATTGTTCTAGGAAGCCTTAACCCGGTGGGAAATTTGTGCATAATACTATAGTAACATTTTTAGTACTCCAGCGATTTTTTTTTCCGGCCTTTTAACTGGTGAGTGCTTTGTTTGACTTTGTATAACACAGAAAGTTGACAACTTGGAGAACGTTGTTTTCCAGGTGTATCTGAAAAGAACGAGTTGCCATTTTTATTTAGAATGTGATTTAATATAATAAGGGCTAAGTTGGTGTAGTTGTGTTAAATGGTTTTGCACTCTTGCAGTTACTGTTTAACTTCATACTTGTTTTATTCACGTGTAAAATGAAAAGCTTAGGTTTGCTTTTTCCTGGTTGTGGCCGTGTCGTCTGGTAGGATTTCCACTTAGCTCTGCCCTCTTCTAAATAATCTGTCATTATTAATGTCCGTAGCCATAAATTGCTTACGAACATAGGCTCTATAGGTATATAGAGTTCAAAATGAGTTCCCAGGAACGGTTTGTAAGCTCTATCAGTAGCAGCTGTTTTGCTAGGCTTTATACACAGCTTCCTCCCTTTAGGGCAGATTTGAAAATGAACAGTAGCAGAAGCTAGTCTCATGTGGTTTCATTATAATACAATTTTTTTTAATTGGCCTTGGAGCTGAATTCTTTTGTCTTTGCTTCCAGGTAAGCTTAATTATATTATTGCAAATGTGTTATTATTTACTGAAAGAGTCTGTCAGTAGTATCAGATGGAATTATGCCTGAGAATTTAAGCTGCCCAATGACAATAAGGGATGATGTAAGGAATTCATATTTGTTTCCTGATGATTGGACAATAACTTGTTATCCCTCAATTTTACATTATTTTGGTTTGTTCTAAAATTTTTTCTCCGTCCTCATAGGTCTTTCACTGGAAACAGTTGGAGAACTTGTATTTCCGTGAGAAGAAATTTGCGGTTGAGGTTAACGACCCTCACAGGTTGGGGAAGAAACATTTTTTTATTTATTCAAAGACTTAATTACGCATGTCTGTTGGTGCATTTGAAGACTTTTACTAATGTCACTAACCATCAACATTATAAACAATTAAGAGTGAATGGTACAATCCACATTAAGCATCTAGAGTTAAACTTTTCTCTTACCTTCAATCCATCTTTCCAAAATCCACTTCAACTCGTTCACCGCGCTCTCATGACGAATGTCGCCTGGTGATTCAAACTCATCATAGTGCTAATTCTCCATATCGTTCAGCACTGCTAAATGGTGGAACGATCTTCCCAACACTGTAAAGCTGAGTCCTTTAGCAATTTAAGAAACTTCTCAAAACACACAGATAGTATTCTGGTTTGAGGATCCTACCATACAAGTTTGTTTATCTTTAACTACTGACCCGCTTTGGATAAAAGCATCTGCTAAATATAATGTAGGTGTTAGACTTTACTAGCAAAGTAGACAGCATTACTATATCACACTAAATAATTTATTTCAACTCTGCAGCTGCAAGGTTAGTAGTACTGATGACAAATATGAAATATAAATGGGGGATTGCGTTGATGTGTAAACACAAGTGACAGTAATGGTGCTCTTATTTCACACAACTGTTTTTTTTTTTTTTTTTTTTTTTAACTAAATAAAATTCAAAGAAATTATCTTTGATGTATGATGTGCTGTTTTTAACGCGTGGGTTTTTACTTTTAAGGAGAGCATCATCCAAGTCTGCTTTTGGCCACTCTGGACAGGTTATTCATACGTGGTATGCCAGTCACTCTTTAATCAAAACTATCTGGGCTATGGCCATCAGCCAGCACCAGTTCTACCTGGACCACAAACAAAGTAAAGTAAGTCTGACTGCATTTTTTTTCTTCTGTGAATTTATGTGTGAAAACATTGTAATAGACTATACATACTTGTAAGAAATTGAAATTATGGAGAGTGTATGGTAATTTGGGTGAATAAGGGAACAATGTACCTAAGGATGTGGTCTACCACAAGGCACGTACTGTATTTTCGACATCCTGAAAACCCGGTAGCATGTGGGATTGTGCACATGGGCAATTCCCCGGCACTAATCTTATTTGGATGAGCTGTTGATCAGTCTTGTAAGAAAGCAGGTGCTTATCCCAGGCAGATTAATACCTTATGCCACACCATTACCAGAAACACACTTGTTAATTAATGTCATGTTGTTTTTGCCTGTATTAATGTACATTTTTTTTTCTAAAACCAAAGACTAAAATAACCATCAACAAGGATTTAGGAGACATAGCCACAGACCTCACTGAGATTGGAGCCAATAAAAACAGTAAAATGGGGAGCATAGAGAAAAAAGACCAGCTCATCATGGCCAGCAATGGAAGCTTGGTTTCAGCAGGTAATATACATTTAAATCAGTTATGTTCCTTATTGTCCTTCAAGTTACTTACCTGTTCTCAAATGATATCTATTTAGAATGTTAAGTCATTTGAGGCAGTGAATAAGTGAATCATCTCTTTATTTGACTTAATTGTCAGGATTGTATTGCTGGAGGTTTTTCCAAAGGTTGAGATTGTTTATGCATTCAGGTTCTTTAGATTCAGAAGTAAGTGATGAACAGAAGAAAGAGAAGATTGCTGAAATGAAAAAGAAAGAAAAAGATCTTCAGGATCTTCTGACTGAAAAGTTAAATGAACTGAAGAAAATGTGCATCAGAGAAGCTGTGAGTTTTTCCACTTGTAAACACTGTAGATAAAAGATTCTAATAAA
>JAOUQT010329135.1:0-13556 GCA_025769995.1 Xyliphius kryptos
GGTGTTTTTTTACTCACTTTTTTCTCTCCCAACGTTCTTCCTTTACAGCTTTAAAAACATGTATTATGCAAATTAGGTGATGACGTCATTTAGCGTCCTTACTGAGGAGTTGGCAGCAACGATTCGTGTTCTAAGATGATTATTCTTCCTAAACTAGCTGGTAATGATGCCTGTCTCTCAGCTCATGGGGCAAAGGGCAAAAAACATGAAGTTTAGCTTCTCTATCGCCGGACAAAAACACAGACACACGTATTACACCTCCAATGTTAACACCTAGGGGCAGTTTAGTACCTCTAATTGTTTTGCTAGCATGTTTTTTTTTACTTTGGCAGAAAATTTGAGCACACCACAGAAACAAACATAACACAGTACAATCACAAGTACCATTATACTATCCATCCGTCCATTATCCTCCACTACGGTCGCATTGGTTTCCTCATGCCCATCCAGGGGAGAACGTCTTGGACGCTGGGCAGATACACCCAGGACCTAGTTGTTTGGTTTTCAGTATTAAATACTGTATGTCTGTTGTGTATAAAAAAAAATTCTCTATAACGAGTTAACGGGATTGCCATTGATTTAAATAGAAATACAGTCCAGGCCAAAAGTTTGGACACACCTTCTCATTCAATGATTACTGCTTTGCACACTGTTGGCATTCTCACAATGAGCTTCAAGAGGTAGTCACCTGAAATGGTTTTCAGCTGTGCCTATAAGGGTGAATTAGTATCATTAATTTGAATGCCAACAGTGTGCAAAGCAGTAATCAGAGCAAAGGGGGGCTATTTTTAAGACACTAGAATATAAAACATGTTTTCAGTTATTTCACCTTTTTTTTGTTTAGTACATAATTCCTCGTATGTTCATAGTTTTGATGCCTTCTGTGAGAATCTACAATGTAAATAGTCGTGAAAAAAAACTAAACAAACAAACAAACCAACCAAAAAACGAATTGAATGAGAAGGTGTGTCCAAACTTTTGACCTGTACTGTAATTGGGTAAGTTTTGGACTCGTCCTTTATCTTAAGAAAAAAAAACAGACACAGAGAGAGGCGTGTGTCCAACGTGCCCAGAAATCTTGTTGCCATGGTAACGACCATTCGATTACCGGTTACCGTTCTTTTTAAATCTGTAATGACGTTGGGAGGCAAAATGGCAAAACACAAATATACTTCAGAGTAGTTGAAATGTGGATTTTGGTTTGTGTTGCATAAATGTGGCTCCCGAGACATGTTGAGAACACCCGATGTATAGAATACAGAAAAAACACTACTTCTTCAAAGTGCATTTCTTTGGGAATAGTTCTTACTTGGAATTTAGATACATACTTTACTCAAATAAGGCCCCATCTTGTCAGACTCAAGGGGAGGACCTTGTCCGTAGTTCTTTAGCTCCAGCTTAACAGCAGACAACAGGATTTGAATCTGCTCCGTCAGGGATGGTAATGATGCCTGTAATCAGAAAACAATAATGATGAGAACTGAGCAGTAACCTTATTCAAACTCAGAACCAGTGTTATGAGGCTCACCTTGATATGTCCAACAAGCTCTTTGGTGAGTCTGTTGGAAAGGCACTGAGTTGTTGCTTTCTCCTCTTCCAGAAGATAGCTGGTATACAAAAGTATCAGATGATTTTATAGGTTTAACTGTATTTGTATGCGTAATGTATTGTAATCCTAGTACCTGAAGTGATCGTGGTTACGGAAGAACTCCGCTTCCACTCTCGTGGCCTCGGCTAGTGAGATGTTTTCATTGATGTCACTCTGACCCCTGCATCTCACGATGATATAACCTTTTTTGAGTGGAACAATTTTACCCTGCATGATTTGCAGGATGTCAGCTTCTGCTCCTTTATCCACCAAGTCGGGCTTTGTAAGTATTGCTGAGAAAGTGAGGAAAATGTTGTACGTTATTGACACTAATTCACTGGTCATTTGGTTAATTGATTGTGAAAATTATCTATTTTGCCTACAGTACTTCTGTATTAACCAATTCGTGCAGAAACACACACATATACACTCACTCGGAGCAGTGGACAGCCTCATATATGTTGCCCAGGGCGCAATTAGGGCTTGGGCACTTCAGCCATAGTACTTGTTGGAACCAGGAATCAAACCATGGACCTTCAGATCACAAGACCGTTTCCCTAACCACAAACCAATATGACCCCGGGATCTTGCGTTCTTCTTTATGTTGTTCCCATTAGGTGGCGCCACGATGGGTCTTTATCGATGGAGTATTCTTCTCCATCAGCCCAACCACCTGCATGTCGCCCCTGCCCACAAACCTCCTTTTTGGACTTTCTTGCTCTTGCCTGGTGATTTCATCCTCAGTGTCCTTCTATCAATATAAACCTTGTTCCTCCTCTGAAGACCACTGGTTTGTAATTTGTTTTCTTTCTCTCTGGCAGATACTCATCTATCAGCAATCTCTACTGCAACTCTACACCACCAACTCCTCTCTGCTGGCACTCTTTTTCGACTATCATTTGACTACAAGGCAGAAAAATGTGGTGCATTATAAACCAATCGGAACCCAATCGATTTGTCGGCTTCCATTTACATGAAACTCGGTGGATGTAAAATTTTGATAAAGCCATGAACAAGGAAGCAAAAGCTTGTTATTTAAGATACGTGTTCCCAAGAACAACCGATGCCAATATTAAGGAAGCACACATCATGACCGAATCGGTCGACAAATGGCTTTAAATGATTTAAGGATGTTGCTGAAAATATCTCTGTCAACTATCGAGAACCAAACTATAATCGAATCGGTTAAACCTTCTTCAAACCTATGAAGCAATAAAGTCCAACATTTCAAATCCTGGTGACACTTTTTATGAATGTCTTTTTCATAATGCATTATAAGTGTGATTATAAACATCCATGTACGTTAACAAAGGCTTCTGTCAAATGTCCACTTAATCAAGCTTTATGCTTTTATAAAGCTTGATAAAGTGTACATCCCACGTTATAACATTTGACAGAAGCCTTTGTTAATGTACCTAGATGTTTATAATCACAATCATAAATTGTTATAAAAACAATTTGACAGAAGTCTTTACAACCCAAAGTGACAGAATGCATTAAATCATAAGTTTATTTAAACTTCTCTTTCTTTTATGTTTAGGAATTCTGGTAAAGAGGTTATGTTATGAGCACTTAAAAAAGTCATTTTCAGGAAAAGCACTCATTAACAGTTAAAATATATCATTCATAATGCATTATGTCACTGTATTATAAAGCCTTACATCAAACACTTTATGATTGTGGTTATGTACATCTGTAGAATTTGACATAGGCATCTGGCAAGTATTATAAACCACTATGATCACTTCATAAAGCTTCATAATTGTGTTAATGGATTTATGTAAAGTGTTATCAAATTCTTTTTTCTGGATTTTTTCCCTTAATATTATGATACAGTAAGTAAACATGGCGGGTGCTTTCACTCGGACATTGCCCCATTTAAAAAAATCATGGGATTATTGTAAAATAAAACCAAAAAACCCTATTTAAGACATACACTGAGTACAAACAAAAATCGGGAACATATAACCTTAATTCAACTAATGACACATGCAAATGTATTTTGAGCTGTATATGAACTTTTACCCAAAGTTCTCGCTCCTTCAGGATCCACACCCTGTGCCATTCTCAGAGCTTCGGTCGTTGCTATGTCCACGTTGCATGGTACAACGACCAGGTTGATTGTTTCTTTCTTCTCGATAAACTTCAGAATTAACCTTCTAATCTGAAATCACAAGCGTGACATGCATAACTGTTTTATGAAAGTTAGCATGGCTGGATTGTTAGTTTTGTAAATAGCTTACACACCTGATCTCCAATATCTTCAGGCTGACCTTTCACAGGTACTCTGGTAATGCCGGGCAGATCGATCAGAGTGAGGTCACATACATCAGGGGATGTAATCTCCAAACTAATGAGCTCATCACAAATCCCAACACCATCTCCAGCGAGCACGTTCTGGGCTGCATGCACACACACACACACACATTGTATTAGCTTGTTGGTTACATCATGCACAATTTGTTACTCCTTCTGCTTTAGGCTGAGGGTACAGGGTAGCTTAGTGGTTAGCCCGTTCGCCTCTTGGTATCATGGATTCCCGGTTCGGATCTCGATCTGGGTGGAGTTTCCATGTTCTCCCCGTATCCGTGTGGGTTTTCTCCGGATTCTCCAGTTTCCACCCACAGTCCAAAAACATGGATTCGAGGCAAATCGGCCGTTCTGGATCGTCCCCGTAGTTTGTGTCCCCCCAAACCTGGTAGAGGGTGAGGGTTGAGAGTAAAACACTTTGCCAAGTCTAACATGCGAGTAAATCACTGTGGCGAATAATAAAGGGCCAAACACCGAAAGAACAAGAAGCAGAAGATGATAGGGTGAGGGTACGATGCTTTCAATAAATCAAAATCTATTTGACCTTTTCTGACGTAACTCTCCACCTGTGATGGATCAGTGAAAGTTTCTTGCATGTCCCGGTAGGATATAACTGCCGCCCAATTGGAGTTGCCTTTCATCTTCCTCAGTTTCAGTTCCAATGGACAGCGGGTCACGATACCTGATATGTAACGAATGAGTCGGCTTTACAAACAGTACTTTATTTTCAGCATAAGCTGTAAATAACACAGACATCACGTCAAGAATAAATGGACCGACACGGTTTATGTACTACATTAATGTAACACAACGACATGATTACAAAGGCCCATGAACAGATTTGTCTCTCACCGCTGCCTCTGGGTAAAGCCACACCAGACAGTGCTTCTAAAACCGAGCTCTTCCCAGAACTTTGATCTCCAACGACAGCGATGGATGGCAAGGCAAGCTCCTCCTCGATACCGATACGCCGCAGAAAATCAATCATCTCTATATAGGGACGTACTTGGGATTCCCATTGTTTAAGAAAAGCTGAACTCTTTTCTTCGGGTGGCTGTATTTCACATCTTAAAAGAGATCAATAAAAAGTGAGAAATCCCCTAATGATGTTTTTTTTGTTGTTTTTTAAGCAAATGTGTTCTTACCCCCTTTCAGTTTTAGAAGCATAAACCAGTATTTCAGTAGATTTTTCCATGGTTAAAACTAAAGTTGCGATATCTAAATAAAAAACAAAGTTGACGTGATTGATATCAGATTCGACTTTTGTTATTTAAATGTAATACTCCACAGAATTCAAAAGAAAGAGATCTATAGCACCTACCTCTGAGACAAAGGTTTCCAGCAAATTAAAAAAGAGTAGCCTGCAGGAGAACTGGGTTATAAACTGGGTTACGAACAGATCTGATACAAGATTATAAATCCATGTAGATTTGAAATGTCTATATATAGCAGATATATTAGGGGATTTCCACTTCTGAAAATAAAATCCTTTCATAAGCATTAATTACCGTTTCCAAATTTGCTCGACTTACCCCCGCCATTGATTTAAATAAAAACAAGGAAGTCCGGGATGAAAATATGTCGGTTTACAAGAAAATGCTTGCATGAAAATGCATACAAATTATAAAAATTTGTTAGGGAAATGAAGCAGTCATGCTCGTGGATGGCAGTTCAATTATTATAAATGTCATTAAGTGATATGTTTATTTTTATTTAATAAACATATCACTTGTGTGATAGTTTATTATTAAATCCATCTATCCATCATGTTAGTCCTCTGCTAGGGTCACGGTGGGGTTCCCTATGCCCATCCAGGGGAGAACATCTCGGCGCTGGACAGATCTACCCAGGACAGGGCGCCAATACGTCGCTGGGTACACACTCACTCACACATCCACTCGCACTCACTATACGGGGCAATTTAGAGCATTCAATTTACCTCAAATCAATGTTTTTGGACCTGGGAGAAAACTGGAGAAAACCCACGCGGACACAGAAAGGACATGGAAAGTCCACCCGGATCGGGATTCGAAGAGGTGAACATGCAAACCTCCCGAATCGATAAATCATTTTTAACAAACGGAACAACACAATCTCTTGCACGTTCATACCATCGTCACTGCCGCTGAGAGATAATTGGATAACCAGAGGACACCTACACGAGTTAAAAGAAAACATGCCAAATACCAAAGGGTGCCAATCCATCGCTGGGTACAGTCATTCACACAGTCACACACACAAACACACACTATACAGGTCAATTTAGAGCATTCAATTTACCTTCACATTTTTGGAATGTGGGAGGAAACCGGAGAATCCGGAGGGAACCCAGCAGACACAGGGAGAACATGCAAACTCCACCCAGATAGAGATTCGAACGAGGAATCCCCGGCGCCGAGAGGCGAATGTGCTAACCACTAAGCCACCGTGTCGCCACTGTCCTAATGAAATTAGTAAAATTGATAAAAGATACCAAACTTTCTTTTGGTATAATAAGAACAATCCAGGCGGCACGGTGGCTTAGTGGTTAGCACGTTCGCCTCTCAGCGCTGGCGATTTCCGGTTCGAATCCCAATCTGGGTGGAGTTTCCATGTACTCCCCGTGTCTGTGTGGGTTTCCTCCGGGTTCTCCGGTTTCCTCCCACATCCCAAAAACATGAATGCAAGGTAAATTGAGTACTCTAAATTGCCCTGTATAGTGTGTGTGACTGTGTGAGTGAGTGTGTACCCAGCAATGTTTTGGCACCCTGTCCTGGGTGTATCTGCCCAGCGCCCGAGACGATGGGGAACCCCACCGCGACCCTTATAAAGGAATAAGCGGTAGATAATGAATGAATGAATGAATGAATGAATGAATGAATGAATATGTGTACCTGATTCACAAAAGGTGGTACAGGTACACATGGTCAAAAATTTGTACCACTGAAAAATACATGTATCATCAAATGCAAAGTTTGCTCACTATATTTTGTTTTTTATTTTTCTTAGGATAATGAAATTTCTAATTTATTTTTGATGTGGGTGTGGTAGCTCAGTGGTTAAGGTGTTGGGCTAGCAATCTAAGGGCTGTGGGTTCAAATCCCAAGTCCACCGAAGTTACCAATGTGGGTCGTAAGCAATACCTTTAACTCCGTGTTCTGACCCCAACTGAAAAAGTTAGGTACTTGTAAGTTGCATTGGATTACCGAAGTTTGGTCATTTAGCAAGTGCTTTTATCCAAAGCAACTTACAAATATCCAAAATTAATTAGGGTCATAACACAGGGTTACATACAGAAATCCTGCGGCAATGAAGTTTAAATGTGTACCAATTTCATTCATTCACAAATAAGAACCGCAGAGACGTGAAAACAGTCATTCATAAATCAGATATACAGTAACGTATTAGTATGTTTTTATTCTCAAAAAATAACTTACTAACTAATAATTTCCCCATGCCCATCCAGGGGAGAATGTCTCGGGCGCTGGGCAGATACACCCAAGACATCCATCGCTGGGTACACACTCACTTATACATCCACACACACACTATACAGGGCAATTTAGGGCATTCAATTTACCTTCATGTTTTCGGAATGTGGGAGGAAACCGGAGAACCCGGAGGAAACCCACACAGACACGGGCAGACCATGCAAACTCCACCTAGATAGGGATTCGAACCGGGAATCCCCCGCGCTGAGAGGCAAATGTGCTAACACTAATCATTTCCTAATATTCTAATGTTTTTATTATAATATATATTTGATTACGAATATAAAATTCATTGAAGGTGCTGCACAGCATGCTGTTGTGCTAAAGTTGCATTGCTGACAGACTTTTTTTTATTTTATTTTATTTTATTTTTAGTCAATGAAATTAGGGTCGATTTCCCAAAATTTAGCTGTAAAGGCTTTTTTCACCTAGCATTTCACTGGCTGGGGTGGGGTGGGGTGGGTTGAGGGGTGTGGATGAGCCGTGGTTCATTATGCATATGAAAAGCTGCCTAAAGAAATAAAGTAACACGGGGGCTGTTGTCACAATCTCAACTTTCCAGTCATGTAAGTGTTAAGGGCCTTACTCAAAAGCCCACAGTGGTAATTTCAGTGGACTTGGGATTTGAACCCTCAACCTTCAGATTGATAGTCCAATGCACTGTCCCCTGAGCTATCACTCCCTTTAGCAGCTGCTAAATGACCAAAATGTAAATGTAATGTACGAACAGGACACTTAATTTAATAAACTAATGTTTACAATTTTTTTTTAAAAAAGTCATAAAATCCTGTAGAGTATATGTCTAATTATGTTATAATAATAAATCCAAAATCCAAAAAGCAGGCCAAAGTGACTTTTTATTGAAATTATTATTGTGACTGCTGAAAATTAAAAATACAAAATTGCAAATTATTAATGCGTTTTTATTTCAAAATACGAACCTATTTATTTAACAAAACAAGAGTGCCATTTTTTTTTAACCTTTGCTGGTTTGTATAAATGACTTATTAGCTACTTTGGGATTTTTACATAATAATTGCAAATGAATTAGGCTTAGATGAAATAAAAGATATTTGCTCCAAGCAAGATTTTTAAAATGTTGAACCTTAAAAAGTGCAGATAATAGGACCTATGCTAATGTGATGAATTAATTGAGGAAATATCTTATATAATCACTGCAATAAATGCCAGAGTAGGGCTTTGATTGCACAAACTCATTTAAACTGCATGCATTAGCATAATGCCAATTCTCAGCAATCCCATTTTAGTCTGCTGTGAACCATATTGAGCATACTTCCAATATATGGCCAAAAGTATGGTGACAACTGGGTATCATGTGTATAGAATATGTATATAAATATTACTTTTTACAACATCAACAGAAAAAAAATATTCCTTCCAAGCTTAAGTTTCATGCAGTTTTAATGGTTTTTACATTTGGTAGGTGAGTGGAAAATGTATGTTAGCAGTTGTGGAATCGAGTATTTGTTAAATAGCTCAAAGCTGCAGTTCCAAATGATGTTAGATAAAATTCAAATTAAGGCTTTGTGAAAGCCAGTTGGGGTTAACCACTTTAAATTCCGCAAATCATGTCTTTATTTATCTATGCATGGAAAAATATGGGTGCCATATCAAAGACCCAAATATTGGAAGCAGTTTTACATCAGTAAACTAAAGGACCACATTGAAAAACTGGAAATCTATGACTATCTGTAACATTTTTTTTTTACTATTATTATCCATATTTTAAATGTAAAAAGTTGGCAATCTGGCTAACCAGGTAAAATCTAAAAAGAAAGTTGAATCTTCATCTTCGTTCCATAGAGCTTGACATACCTCTAGTGACTAGTTTTATAACAGCAGTTCAGTATTTCTCCCTGCACCCAGTTCAATGACTTTAGGGATTGTCCAAATCAGATTTCATTTGCAAATTTAAAGAAAACAGCATAGCACTGATGAGATCTTGTACAGAGCGCAATAGCCTTTCTCATCAAATTATACCTGTTGTAACTGTATTATTTACCAAATCATCATCATTCTCGTTTATGTATAACCTGCTTTGCATATTGGAACAAGCACAATGTATGTGACATTCAGTTATAAAGTATTATTGGAAATACAGTGACAGTTTAATAGGATTATTTTCTTATTAGAAATCCATTTCTCCTTTAACACAGTACAGTAAATGCCATATTACATCAATACACAAAACTAATTTCCCATATGTATTAGAACATACCTCTTATTTATTCAGATAGCTCTGTTCACCTTGGTACAGCAACCAAAATTATCAGTGTAAGTGTAAGTGTAGCTGCAAAAAATATGTAAATGCTGGTTTTACTTTGTGTTATCTGTACATGTCTGTCCTACTGTGATGCTGCCTGGCCGCTCAAGGAGGATGAGTCCCCCACTGAGCCTTGGTCCTCCCAAGGTTTTTCCTAAAATAACATCATAACAAGGAGTTTTTCTTGCCACTGTCGCTTCGGCTTGCTCTTTGGGGGTTTAGGCTTTGGAATCTGTAAAGCTGCTTTGTGACAACACACTGTTGTAAAACGTGTAAATAAATAAATTACTTGAACTTGAACTTTAACATTTTTGCACATCATATGGTTTATGTGTAACTCAAATGAGCTTGTTGGATATCTCATTTCAAAAACCCTTCTTTCCTGGATGGGCATGGGGAACCCCCTGTGACCCTCATCCCTAGTATAGGTGTGACAGGAGGCCGGGGGAGAAGGAAGAACCGTCAACAATGGACTTTAAATTCGGATAATTATGGCCCCTGATACGACTGCCTGATGAACATGTGCGCTCTTTATATGCGGCCACATCACATACCACAAAGAGAAAGAGACTTTTTTTTTTTACTTTTAAATATGCTTTGTTTTACCCAAAATTAAATTACATTCAGCAGAAAAAGAAAACTATTTAAAACAAAGAAAGTAAGAAATATCTACATAGATTTAAGTAAATTCTGGTGCGAAGCAGAGCTGGTCATCTTTGACCGACACTGCTTCCCATAGCACCACACTGATTTAAAAGTGTTAATGTCTTTCATAAATAAGAGAGAGAGAGAGAGAGAGATCGTCCAACCTGCAGAATTGTGAGGTCAAGGCAGATCCACTAGCCAAAACATGTATTTTAAATGTAAATGTTATGTAAATATTAATAAAGCCCATTGCTCAGCTTGTGAAATCCTGTTTCCATTTATATTCAAACTCTACCCTCATTACAATAGGATTAAGAGGAAAATAAGGAGTCAATGTGCCTTTGTGGCCGAGCTCTCAACCCTGTGTTCCTACCCCAGACATCAAGTTGGGATAGTTTTAAGTCGCGTTGGATGAAAGCGTCTGCAAAATGACCAAATGTAAGACCGAAGTCGAGCTGTGAGAACAGATGAGAGTTTACGAGAAGCGAATTTGAAATTGAGGAAGGAACACGCCCCATCTAATATACAGTAGGCTGAGAGGGGCCTGGTGGCGACCCAGCGTTGTACACGTATTACTGCCTTTCAAGCCAGACTTGGTGCAAGCAAAGGCTTCTGTGATGAAAGGGCCAGATATGCATTCCATAGGTGGATCTCTCCATTTAATGATGTCAGAGAACTGAGGTTACCATAGTAACCTTTCGATAACTAGTTCTATACTTTTTTTATTTTGTCAGTTTGCCTGCTCCAGTCATGTGTGTTTTAGCTTATGTTTGCTTTTCTTTAGTTTTTTGTTTTGAGGAGAATTTGATTTGTCCCATGGGCATTTCACTTCTTGGAATTTAGTCTGGACTTCATTTTTATTATAATTTAATTTAATTTTAATTGTGTACTTTTAATAGTTTGTAATCACCCCTTGTGCTATGGGTTAGAATTACCCACCATTATTAAAAGGCTTTATTTTGCTAGTCCTAACTATAACCCCAAAAAAAGGCATTTTTTTACAAGTCTGTCTTCAAAAATATTGGAGTTTTCCAAGTTAACTCTTTTTCATTGCATCATATCTCTTATATTATTTTTTATAGTGTAATATAGTATAATTTTGGACTTTTGCCCCACCCACAAAAACATAATAAATAGAATAAAACAAATATAAATATGAAAAATATAAAAAAATTAAAAACAACTGCCAGGCCCATTTTATTCTGACCCTAAAAACTTTAAATTAAGAAAAACAACCAACAAATTTACATTAAAATGATATAGTAAGATATGTCGCTGGATTAATGTGATTTAAATATAGGACTAATTTGAGTTTTTTGCACGTGTTCGAGAGCAGCTCAAGCGTTTCATGTAAATCTGATCATATGGGACTAAAAAAAACATGAAGTGAAACTTACTACATAAGGAGATGCAAACTGATATATGGGAATAAATGTTACTATTTATCATTTTCTTTACTGTCCAATACACTTTATTTTCATTAGCACCTGACAGCAAGAAGGTCGTGAATTAGTTACCCTGGCATGGCGAACATGGTTATTGTTTGAATATTCCCTTAGGGATATTAAATTGCCTACATGTGTAAGCAGTTCTCACACATCTAGGAAAAAGATCCATCAGCTGTTCAGGTATTAAACTGTTCAATAAATAAATAAATGAATTGTCTATCACAGATTTCATTATTTGCAAATCAATAACATTTAAAGCTTATTGTATCCAGGATCAAAAATCTAGTTTATTTAGTCTGTTCTACTTCTTTTGTTGGAACTTTTAACAGACAACATGGAGTTTAGTGTACACTTCTATTATCATTTTATTGAGAAAAGCTTGTACAGATAATTAATACAAAGCATTTTAAAGACAAGAATGAATTCTTCATAAGTCAAAAATTAAAAATATGAAGCAACCTAGTCGATATGTTATTTTTAATTTTTAATTTTTTTTCTATGTAAAATACTGTTAACACATTTTAATGGGGCAATATTTTATAATTTATTTGCCAAAATAACTATTTAATATATGTAACATATTGGACAAAAGTATTACATAAAATGAGACTTGTCCAAAAGTAACAGCACATAATATTGTATGGTAAATTTCAGTTTCATTTAGCAAAAATTGTAAGTAAAATGTACAAAAAATAAAACTGCATATACTGGAAATAGTCATGTAATAAAATCATTCTGAGAACAACATTTCTTATAAAATATATTATACATACATATGTATATATATTAAATAAGTACTTTAAAGTATAAAAAGATTGACAAATACTACAAATTGTAAATGACTGTTTATCATTTAATGATAACTGGCCAAAACATTACTTACCAAAAGTGACTTCTGTGCCTCCGCCGAAGAAAGTGGCTCCTCACCATGTTACAGCCAAGTACAAAAACCTCCAGATTGAAGTGTACTACTTCTGCTGCCAACAAACACTTCACTGATAATCACTGTACAGTTTAAACATGAAGAGCAGTACTAAATTATTACAGCTCAATAATGCAAAACTTTTTTTTTGCAAAAAATTTCACAGTGAACACCAAGTGTCTGTGAGTAAAATGAAAAAGTTTTCAGTGGACTTAAATCCATTTCATGTCCTGTAGGAGTTTTTGTCAGAAAAGTTTAGTAAACTGCAGCACTGTGCCTGATTCATCACAGTCATGGCATGCACAGTAATATACAGCTTCATCATCGGCCTCAACACTGTTTATATGCAGATATACTTGAGATCCAGATTCACTGTAAGTAAATCGACTTGGCAGTTCTTTCGCTCTGTTGCTGTCAACAAGTAAGAAGGTTGGGGCTTTTCCAGGTTTCTGTTGGTACCATGTTAACGCCCAGTTACCCTCGCTGGGTGAACAGAGAACCTTGATATTTTGACCAGCTTTAACAGTGATTGACTTTTCCTGAGTCAATGTGAGGGCTTCCAAACCTTTTAAAACAATCAGACATACTTAATTAATCTACTGTAACATTGTTAGCAGATAAAGCATAATTTATTTATTTGCATTAAAAAGTCAGTTTAATAATTTAAGTGCATTTATCAGAAACAAGGAGCAGCAGGATGTTAATGAGGACAGCGCTGGAGTTAAACATCTTTAAAAAAAAATTTATGAAAAGAAAAAAAAAACAAATATATGTTTTGCTTTATTGCATCCAAACAGCTTCCACACATACACTCTTCTTCTTCTTCTTCGTCTTTCGGCTTGCTCCCTTTCGGGGTCGCCACAGCGGATCTTCTGCCTCTTCGCTGCAG
>JAOUQT010329149.1:0-13555 GCA_025769995.1 Xyliphius kryptos
ACACATACAGACACACACACATGAGAAACAATCAAGTTTGTCAATGAAAATATATTAAAAAAAAAAAAGTTTGTAATTTTCTTTGTAAATTTCTGTTATGCAAATGACTTCCATTTTTTATAAAGTTTTTTGTGTTTGACACATCTAAAGGAAAAGACTCAGACCCACAATAATGTCAGCATTACTACTACAACGCATACATAAACAAAAAAAAAGTTCATTAGTTCACAGTACTGCCATCGCTTCATAATTTCCAATAATTGTTTAGTTTTAAAGCATCTAACGTGGAAGTCTTAATAAGGTGGTTAAAATGTACAAATGTGTGTACATTATGCTTTCTTACCTGACTCATATGCTCAGCATTAGCACTCAGTACCGTCTTAAGTCGCTGAGCCTCCTTCAGTAGCTTGGCCATGGCACGCACATTTTCTCGAACATCCTTTTTGGATTTCTTCTGCTCATTGAAGAGTTTAGCCAAGTGATCTCTCAGTCTTAGTTCCATCTCAAAACCACCAAGTCTTCGGTCAAAGCTAAAGATAAAAACTAGGGTGTTAGGTTTATATAATGTTTAATGCCATGTGAAGCTTACAAAAACAGCCTTTCACAATTAGTAATTGTTGGACATCACAGAAAACTGACCACACTAAATAGTTATACTGTGAATGGGTACTTAAGTAAAGTCTATGTTAAACATTAGGACACACACCTTAAATGGAAAAGAAAGAAGAGATGCCAAATCAATACTTGCACAAAATAAGTAATCAAAATACAAATATCATTGAAGAACTTTTGGAGACTTAAGGTTTTGAACAAATTAACATTTACATACACATCTATACAAAGACACGCACATTTTCTACAGTTAATTTACAAAACAATAAGCACTAACCCTACACCACGAATCTGCAGTTGGGGCTGTATGCCAAGCTCTTTGTTCTTCACCGTCTGATAGGTGACAATGGTGGCTGTTGTACTGCCAGATCCCATGTCATAGAACATTACATTCTACAAAGTAAGAGCATTTAGATAAATAGGAAATGCTTTATGTTATTTTCTTTACAATTGCGTGTTTACTTCCAAAGTACCTGTGCAGTTGCGTTAATGTCTTTTCTCCTGAACACTCCATAATTTAATGCTACAGCTGTATTGTCATTGATGAGCTGAAGAACCTTCAAGCCTCCTATCTGTGCAGCCTGTAACACTGCCCTGCGTTCCGCCTGGTTAAAGAAGGCTGGGACAGTGATCACTGCATCTTTAATGGGCTGCTCTGTGAGACAGAGAGACAATAATGTGTGTAGGACATGTTGCAATAGCTTTACATATAGAAGCATGAGATTTGAATAGGCAAACCTGCAAAATCCTGAGCCAGGCCACGAGAGTAGTTTAGAACCATTGCCAAGATCTCCTCTGGAGTATACTGTATCTCCCTGAATAATACAAACAAGTCATTTAGCTCTCCAAGGTCACTTTACACTGTTATTGATGAAAATGTGGAGTTTAATGAACAACATTAAATTGCTAAGAATTCATCTGATGACATTAGATACATTAACATATTACGGTTGTGCAATTGTAACACTAAAAGAAGAATCATTAAAACATAGAAACTCTATATCTTATATAATTTCACTTTATTGTGTAGCATTTAAACCAATTTAAATTGAAAAATTATAAAAAAAAAAAAAAAAAAAAAAAAAAAAAAAAATGCAGGTTCACAGTTCAGTAGAAGTATTTACATTGTAGTCAAACATTTAATTCAAATCACTTTCCTTAATACCTGGAGACTAAAAAATGTTTACAATTGAAAAACAGAAACTTAAGCTGTTTGTGTGTTTTTTTTTTTTGTTTTTTTACACACATACATCAAGTCAGCTAAAGTGATCAAATGAGATAAGTAATATAACTGGTTCAGTAAGCAGATGTTCAACATTCATTTAAGAAAAATCAGAACACTATGAACAATTAACTAGTGAGTTTTTAGAGGCAAGACTTTATGGTGAATTTATAACCGTTACAGTTGAGACAGATGTGAAAAGTAAAGTTAACTCACTCTGAGTATTTAAAATACAAAGTTCCTCTTTTTTCATCCTTCTGTATCTGGTGTTCTGGAAAGTGTTCTTGATACTTAACGACCTGTGGGTTATCAGCTGTCTTCCCCAACAGGTTTTGCAGGTACCTGTACACCACTTTGGGATTCTTTACAGACTGCAGTCATTAAAATATTTTTTAAAAAATTTAAAAAAAAGAGACATGCACACGCAATTAGACATTAAAGCTCCAACGACAGATTTCACATCGTTACAGAAAAGCACTTACCACCCCCAAAGCACTGTCTCCAAAAAGACGTTCATTTTCTTTTAAACAAACAGCAACTGGAGTTTTTCGTCTGGACTCTCTGCAAAACAAAAAGTTACAATAAAATAGGGAACAGAATAATGTTTACAAATTAAAATAAATGTTAATATTAATACTGGCCATACTTGTTGAGAGCAATTTCCATAGGCACACCAGGCTTAACTATCGCTACTTTCATCCATTCACTTCCCAGGTCCACTGACATTACAGCAACCGAGGCTATTTAAAAAAAAAACAAAAAAAAAAAAAAAAAAAAAAAATGTACATGACAAATCAGCCATCACATCAAAGTATAACTTTATTATTATTATTTTTGTTTTAAATACATGGCTCATAAATATATTTTTTAAAACTTATTTTTAGTCAAAAATAAATAAATAAATTAAAAAAAAAACCCATGGCACATGCTAAAATTCCATAACATGCTAATTTTCTAAACTTGAATGAACTAAAAGGGAACATTTACAATACATCACGATGGTATACATAAATGACCTGCACATTTGACTCAATGTAACTTTGTGCATGTGGTGTGTACAAAACTGACAACACACTTAATTGTTTTGGTTAAACTCATCAAACAAAATAAAATTGTTCATAAAGATGTTCATAATCAAAACTTATCACATTTCCATAAATATAGGATAATTTACAAACATATCATCAAACAAAATAAAATTGTTCATAAAGATGCTCATAATCAAAACTTATCACATTTCCATAAATATAGGATAATTTACAAACATAAATCAAACTCCTGTGCATAATCTTAACACTATCAGTTATTAATTAGGGTTTGGTATCAGAAGAGGCAGTTCTACAAAAAGATGGAACAGGACGGGCATTTGGATAGATGAAGAGCAAAATCTAGTTAAGATTTTTGAACAATAAACAGATTCACACAAAGAAGAAAAGGACACCAATTAATGGTTTTAGTCTTTCCAAATTAGTTATGAAAAATCATTAACAATATATAAATAAAACAGTCACATGGAGAGATTATGAATTACCTGTTGGAGAAGGAAGTAGTGATATGGCAAGGCAAAATAGTGCCAAAAATGGCAACTTTTCCCTCATTGTAACCTGCAATTACACAAAACCATAAATATTTTAATAAGACATACAGTTCCATGTGTCCTAGATATACAGGGGAACACACACACACCCTTAATCATAACATGACTGAAATATTTGATAAATGAGACCTAAACATGTTAAAGAGAAGTGCAATGTTTTGCATTAGTATTAAGACCCCCATATCTAGAAGAGTTCTAAAGTGAAGTATGGGGTTTTAAACCTTTCCCATGATACACAGTAATGTCTGTCTCTACTAGAGATTGAGGTTAGCCAAATCAGCATTTTGTACCATATACACTGCTCAAAAAATAAAAGGAACACTAAAATAACACATCCTAGAGCTCAATGAATAAAATATTTCAGATGAAAATCTTTAGTGGATAGTGGAACGCATTAAGAACAAAATAACATTAAAGATGACACAAATATAAATCAAAATTATTATCCTGTGGAGGTCTGGATTTTGAATCAGACTTAAAATCAAAGTGTCAAATCAAATGAGGCTGATCCAACTTCAGTGGAAATGCCTCAAGACAAGTTCAAATGAGGCTCTGTAGTGTGTGTGGCCTCCACGTGCCTGTATGACCTCCCTATAACACCTGGGCATGCTACTGATTAGGTGGCAGATGTTCTCTTCTACAGCCCCCTCCATGTCTCCTGGTATCTGCTCCATGCTCTGGACACTGTGCTGACAGATTTGCATAATAGCAAGTGAAATTGATTCACAATCAGTGTTGCTTCCTAACTGGACAGGTTGATTTCATAGAAGTGTGGTTGACTTGGAGTTGCATTGTGTTGTTTAAGTGCTCCCTTAATTTTTTTGAGCAGTATATATAAAAGGCAGATGAAGTTCATTGTGTTGCTTCCAAGCACGTGGGCCTGGCTGATCATAAACCAACACATAGGTATTTCTTATGCATGCTACTCGAGTAAAACGTTATACATCCAAGGTTCTAATAGTTATATCATGTTATAAACGTTGGAGGTAGATTTCAGAGATTTCGTCATGGATGTATTAGTTCCGATCAGTATTAGATCAATTGCAGGTAAACAAAGATGCATCTAAACTTCTGATTCTGGTGCCTTTGTCAAATGACGTACATATAGTTTCTGCAGAATGAAGGTAAAACCTCGATCAACATATTGTTAAAAGTGTTAAAACACAAGATGTGTTCAAAACAAGTCTGGGGTGATCATATGTAAATACGAAGAAAAGCTGAGACTAGCAGGTTCACAGAGCAATAAAAGACATGCAGGCTAACACTAGCCGTCTGCTTTCCCGTATTTTTAAGAAAGCTTCTGGGTGGCACACAGAAAAAAAATCTAAATAATGCGTATACGTGGCAAATCATAAATTAGAAACAAGTTTTAAATATTTAGTTTAAAAGACACAGTGCAACTTACCCGTCAGTAATATAACTTTTCTATCAGGAGCTGAATGACTAGATGATGCAGGTTACAGATTCTCTGATGAGCTTTGCTATAAGTAAAACTCTTACAGGTAAATATGATTTACTGTTAAACGTCAGATTAATGAACGAATACCACGAGCCGGCACTGGTTCTCAGTCACGATACAGTGTGTACAGCACGGCTGCAAGATCACCGGTAGCTCTGTGCATCAGGCCCAGGACGCGGCGGCTCCTTATTGGATGAGCGACGCTCGTCTAGTTGTCTGTTAAAAGGTGCTCTGGTACTTTCTAGATCCCGCCCCTTCAGAGTTGAACCGCGCCTGCTGATTGGTCCACGTGCCACACATTATTTGAACGGCCCGGTTCTGTACAGACATGCGTCTGTCTGATTGGTACACGTTTAAGAAATGGGCGGGTGCAGTAAGAACTTACCTAATAGTTGTGCGACTGGTTGTAGTTTACATATTGTAGTTTAAACATTTGTAACGCAACTAGTGCCATTGTTGCCAACTTTTCAGACCGTCTATCGACTTATTTTAAAAAGCGACGAATCTATTGATTTTTTTCTAGTGTGATTTGAGACTATTGGTGGCTCCAAAGTAGTTGTGCTCACACTTTTTTTGGCCTGAGATAGTTTTTTCCAGTGGACAGGTCATTGTGATCTACCAGGATTTATATTATTTAAAGCTTTAATCCATCCATTCATTATCTTAAGCTTATTCCTCTACTAGTGTCATGGTGTGGTTCCCCATGCCCATCCAGCTGGGCAGATACACCCAGGACAGGGTGCCAATCCATCGCTGGGAACACACACACACACACTCACTCACTTACACAAACACATACTATACAGGGCAATTTAGAGCATTCAATTTACCTGGAATTCATGTTTTTTTTTTTTTTTTACTGTGGGAGGAAACCAGAGAACCTGGAAAAAACCCACGCGGACACGGTGAGAACATGGTTTTCCAACCACTAAGCCACCGTGCCACCCTTAAAGCTTTAACATTTAACTTTATTTATTTATTTATTTACACAAATCATGTTGATATTTTTAGCAATACAATGAAATCCACTGAAAAAAAACCCCACCATCACAGAGCAGGATGAAAATATAAATCCATCACCTTGTCCACAGTGTGTGCCTTTATGCTAAAAGCTAAACATATTGCCAGGAAATTTGATTTAAAGTGTTTTCCACACACTATTTTGTTATTTCTGCAATGTTCAACGATCTGACAATTTGCACGAATGTTCTGTATTTTAATCGAGCTTTGTATAAACCCGACGTTCTAAGTAACTTTTCTTTAGTTCGATGTTCCATACTTTTTGAAAACATTCTTTTATACTCTGAACACTAGAGAATTTATGAAGCATAGAAAATAGTTTATTTGTAGTTTTGACACTTTTTTTACATACTTTTTTTCTCTCCCACAATGTTATTCATTCTACAGCTTTAAATACACCCAAATTAACTATTATGCAAAGCAGGTGATGATGTCATTTAGCGACTTATAGCAACTTTTGTAGTTCAAACATTTGTAATGCAAGTCGACACTCACCTCGTCCTCAGTGTGTGCCTCTATGTTCAAAGCTAACCATCTAGGTAGGTAACTGAAAATTGATGTAGAGTGTTTTTATTCACTTTTTTCTTATTTGTGGAATCTTAAAAGATCTTGTGACAATTTGCAGGAGCGTTCTGTAACTCATCCTGGGGTCAACTAATCTGACGTTCCAAGTGATGTTCCTTGTCCGATCACCATGACAACCACCACTCTCAACGTTCCAAAGTTGACATGATGTTATTTAGCAACTTCTAACTTTTAGGACAGCCAATAGCTACTTTACTTACCGTTGGGAACACTTACTCATGTAATATATTCTATTTAGAATTTGAATAAGTGTGAAAATTAATATTTAAACATGTTAGTTATAGTTAAGGTATAATAAACATCAATACATTAATATACAATGTTCATATAAACAGTACAGGCTAGTCAGCTGCTGGTCCAAGCCCTCGACTTTGCTTGCCGGTCTCCCAGCTTTCATAATCAGACTTTGACAGCTGGTTCAAAACTTTACAGCCCGATTTGTGTTCAACCAGCCCAAGTGAACTCATGTCTTACTCATCTCTTTCCATTGGCTCCCTGTGGCTGCTTGCATTCAGTACAAGGCACTGACTCTGGCCTACAGGGCAATCTTTGGATCTGCACCTCTTAACTTCAATACGTCTTTCCTAAATACACTCCAACTCAATCACTGCTCTTTTGTGATGAATGCTGCCTGGTGATTTATACTCACCGTGGTGCTAATTCTGACTTCATATCGTTCATCACTGCTAAATGTTTGAACAATCTTCCCAACACTGTCCCTTAGCATTTTTGTTAGACATTGGTATTGCTATATTGGTCTTGCTATGTAGATACATGGAGATGTCTTGTCAATTTCACTGTATATCTAGGACAAGCAGGAGAATCAAAATATCGTTTCTCCCTATAGGCGAAGAGAGGGGCCACTGCGACTGGTCGTGCCACCAACCTGTAACTTCTCAAAACACATCTCTTCCAAAAAGGCAGCCAGTTTGGATAATGATCAGGTTTGAGGATACTACAGTTTAGCTGTTTTCTCCTTAACTTCTGTTTTGTGTCTTTTACTCATTTGTAAAAGCGTCTGCTAAAGGACAATAGGTAAATGTATTTAAATATAAAAGAACATAAAAATCCCACACAATTAAAAATATATAAATGAATGACTAATTGAATAAATGAATAGTACGTGTATGCTAAAGAGCTCGTGTTCCATTTGTCGCCCTCTAACGACCAACTACTAAAACTGCGTTTTGAAAATAAGATGCTTTATTAAAATGAACGCCTTAAACAATACACACGTTTTTATTCTTTCTCTTAAACTTTTTAAAAATTAAATTTATTGAGCAAGCAAACTCCACCGACCAGCACTGAACCTGTGTATACAATACTGGAGATTTATGTAATATAAGAGCTTTCTACGGGTTTGTGGAGAGCCGAGATCAGGGGACAGGTTGTCTTGTTCTAAAAATCAGCCTTCTGCCTACGCACTTGAAAGGACATGACAATTACACTGCATTATCTAGTATATCTAAGTACTTGTCTGAGTACTTAAACATGGTATTGTTTTATTTTCCATTTAAAAAATAGCAATTAATCATTTGTATTCGGGTAGTTTTAAAAAACTGCAAACCTTTAACTAGTGCACTTGATAAGAGATTGTGGACGTGCAAAATGCCAGTCAGAAAACACATGACTTTAGTCACGTGATCCTCCTAAAGCGGAATCGGGGTAAAATGGCAGCGTTCCTGCAGTGGAGACGGTTTGTCTTTTTTGATAAAGAAGCAGTAAAGGAACCGAGTGAAAATGGCAAAAACTTCGCGCTACCTATCCGAATATCTGCTTGTGATTCGGGCCGAGGACATATTGTTCTGGGCGATATCCTTACAGTGCAGTCTCTATGTTTATGTAGCTTCTTTTAGCGTCCTTTGGTGTAATATTGGTTTGTTATTACAGTAAACACATTTCAGTTCGTTCAGTCACAATCCTTCTATAATTCCGATTAGTTTATTTCACAGTTGGATTTTAGAACTTGCTACGGAAATGTAGTTACTTACTTTTGCTTCTTCTAAAGAGTTGGATTATTTGTTTTTCTTAATTCTGTGATTTACATATGGACGGACAGATTTGGTTTATATCCAGATCGTTGCAGCTAAGCCCCTTTCAAGCTTACAAACAGAGGGTAACCCACCTGTACCAGCTGAAACAGCACAGTATTCTGGTGTCGGTGGGTCAAGACGAACAGGGCATCAACCCATTGGTAAGTTTTGACGCTGCACTGTGTTAAAAAACTGTAAATTAAGTGTGTGTGTGTACAGGGGAACACTAAAATAACACATCCTAGATCTTAAGGAATAAAACATTTCTGTTGAAAATCTTTATTTAGTGGATGGTGAAATGCGTTGAGAACAAAATGATCAAAATGCAAATCAAAATTATAATATCTCATGGGGGTCTGGATTTGGAATCACACTCAAAATCAAATGACAGGCTGATCCAACTTCAGTGGAAATTCCTCAAGACAAATTCAAATGAGGCTCAGTAGTGTGTGTGCCCTCCACGTGCCTGTATGACCTGCCTTCAACGCCTGGGCATGCTCCCGATGAGGTGGTGGTTCTCTCCTACGGCCCCTTCGTGTCTCCTGGTATCTGCTCCATGCTCTGGACACTGTGCTGACAGACACAGCAAACCTTCTTCCCACAGCTCTCAATAATGTGCCATCCTGGATGAGTTGCACTACCTGAGCAACTTGTGTGGGTTGTAGACTCTGCCTCATGCTACCTTTATGGAGAGAGAACTGACCAAATGCAAAAGATCAGCCAGATGAAAACATCAGCCAGAACGGATAAGAACAGAGAAAAGGGGTGTGGTCACCACCTGCAGAAGCACTCCTTTATAGGGGTTGTCTTGCTAAGTGTCTTTTTCAATTAATCATATTTATTGTTGATCAATTTTATTCCTTTTAAGAAAGGTTTATTTTAAAATCACTTAATGTACAAAATGCATCCAATACACTGATCTTTATCTTTAAAAGTATTTTCCTGCATTTTGGAAACCTCTATTGTGAAATAACGCACAAAAAGTAATAGCAGTATATAACTTTTATTCCTTTGAGAAAGTTCAGTCACAACAAATTCTATAGACCCCTATTGTTTAAGTATAGGAACACTAATTGAGAGTTCACACTTACTCTTTTTGTGTCTGAAATTAGTAAACTGAGTTTTTGTGACTAAATGTGAATAAAATGGTCTTATTCATAATTTATTTAAATCTAGAAAAAAGGTGAAAGCAGATAATGATAAAAGCTGATATGTGACCATTTGTTAAAGTATGAACTGATCAAAAATCTAGGTGTTTTTCTCGTGCATTTTCCCTGTACATTTATTTTTCCACTGTGAACCAGGTAAAGGTGTGGAACACCGATAAGAGGGACAGTGGTAATCCTCTGTGCACTCGAATATTTCCAGCCATTCCTGGAAATAAACCTGCAGAGGTGTCCTGCATCAGTGTACATGAGAACCTTAACTTCATGGCCATAGGTATAATTGTTCTATTTACTATTCAATCATAACATTTGGTCATTTTGCAGACACTTTTATCCAAAGCAATTTACAAGTATGCCAACTTGGTTGAGGTCAGAACACAGGGTCTGCCATATAGCCCACCTACAGCAATTAGGACTAAGGGCCTTGCTCAAGGACTCGTATTGGTATCATATCATATTGGTGTAAATTATTTTCTTTTTGTTAACAGAAATGGAAGAAAATATACATGCTCTTGGGTATAGGAAATGCAAAGATGTATTTCTGTACTCAGTTTGCATCATTAAAAAACCTTTTTGCGGCATTATTATAATATATTTGTTGAAATTTTCATACCTGACAGAGCACGGCAGTTTGTCATAGAATTAAGATCTTTGGCATTTTGTTGGTTACTCCAACAGTTGTTGTTCTGCTTGTTTAAAATTTGTGTTTTTATTCAGGTTTTACAGATGGCAGTGTGGTTTTGACTAAAGGTGACATCACTAGAGACCGACACAGCAAAACACTAACCCTTCATGAGGGAAGCAGTCCTGTCACAGGTTTGGCTTTTCGGCAAGCGGGAAAAGTCACTCACCTTTTTGTAGCCACCATTGAGAAAGTTCAGGTATGTTTGAGGCATGTGCCCAAATTCACGCTCTCTGGTCACAGCTGAGATGTATAGAACTGCATTTATTAAAGTGTAGGCTGCCCCCTGGTGAATCATCCAGGTAATGCAGATGCTCTGACAGTGAGCATGTACAAGAAATAAACACAAGATGTTCAATTTGTAATTAAGCTTAAAATGACAATTTTGTTAAAGCACAAAGGCACGAGAGGGCATGCCATATTGTGGATAAACCACGGGAAACAGGTGTTATTGGGCACGACACACAAGCAGAGTGCCTTTACACCTCTTTCCCGAGGTTTATTCACAATAATACACAGCCTCGAGTGCCTTATTGCTTTTATAAAACCGTTACCAACATAGTTGATAACAGAAAAACAAGGCTGGTGACTAAAAGCATTGACTGAAAGCAAAATCACTATTAAACTAGCTTTCCGCGTCATGATCCTGCCCGTTTTTTTTTTTTTTTAAATGAACCCTGATGCAAGTAAAAGAATTTAGTTTTTTTAAAAACAATCTAATACTGCCAATCCAATGGTCACATTACAAAAAGCAGTTTATTTTATATGGCACATTTATATGAATGTGAAGTGGTCAGAAGTGTGGGTTATTATGAATAATACCATGGCTAGACCTGCAGCTCAGCCAATCAGTTTTAAGGACCGGAACTACCCGTTAAATAATATATAAAAGTATGTTGTTCTTAATAAAGAACCTAAATGTTATGGAGGGGTTGACTGCACTGCAGATTTTCAAATATTTAATTAGGCTGTGGCATTTTGAAATTTGACAATTTCTGGTACAGAGAATAATACTTCAGTGTATGTCACATCTTTTGTTTCTTTTTTTTTTTTTTACCAGTGTTACACCCTCTCTGTGAAGGAGTACCCTCGTTTTGATCTGGACACACATGGCTGTGCCCTGCGCTGCTCTGCTCTCACAGATCCCTCTCAAGACTCGCAGTTCATTGTAGCAGGAGATGAGTGTGTGTATCTGTACCAGCCTGATGAAAGAGGACCCTGTTTCGCCTTCGATGGACATAAGATCCTTGCTCACTGGCACAGGGGCTATTTACTGCTCATTTCCAGCGACACAAAGTCACCCAACAAGTAGGAATCACCATCTGATTACACCATCAGTGTACTTGTGTGATTAAGGGCACTTTACTGTAACCTGCAGTCTGTGATTAATTAATTTTCTTACAGTGTAACAGAAAAGTGAGTACACCTCTCACATTTCTGCAGTTGTTTAAATATTTCTTTTCATGGGACAACACTGACAAAATGACACAATGAAAAGTAGCCTGTGTGCATCTTAAAAAACAGTATGAATTTATTCTACTATATAAATATGTTGTTTAGAAGAGTATTTACGATTATATTGGTATGTCCAAAAAAGGGTTTATAAAACAACATATTTATATATCTTAAACTTGTGGATGTTTAACTTTTTTTTTTGTTGCTATAAAATTTTTTAGACCTGAATTTGGCAGTAGAGGGACATCACCGACAGAGAAACAGGTCTTGACCATTTATGACCTGGACAACAAGTTTATTGCATACAGCGCAGTGTTTGATGACGTTATAGATGTTTTGGCTGAGTGGGGCTCATTCTACGTTTTGACAAGAGATGGGAGTATGTTTATGCTCCAGGAGAAAGACACCCAGACAAAGCTAGAGGTCTGTTTACATAATAATTATTAATGTAACATTAGATTACATCTGCTCTTGTCATTTTTTAATACAAAATGAAACCTTGCATTTTGATAATTAAGTGATTTTAGGTAGATAAATGTATACAGTGTTGGAGAAAGTTTCTAAAGTCTTTAGAATTTTATTTCTGCATAAATTTCAACCTAAATGTTTATCTTGTCCTTGTAGATGCTGTTTAAGAAAAATTTGTTTGTGATGGCAATTAACCTTGCTAAGAGCCAGCATCTGGATAATGATGGTCTTTCTGAGATCTTCAGGCAATATGGAGATCACCTCTACATCAAAGGAGATCATGATGGAGCTATTCAACAATACATTCGGTAAGAGCATTCCTTACTAGGCCCTACCTGGTTCATTTTAATTTACAAACTTAGTTAATTATATTATGATACGCTATAATTTTGGTTTGAATATAATTGCAAATTTAAGTCTTAAAGGATGTGCAAAAGTAGAATGAATGCAGTAAATTGAGCATTTCATCTATTGTTGCAGAACCATTGGGAAACTGGAGCCCTCTTATGTGATCCGTAAGTTCCTGGATGCTCAGAGAATACATAATTTGACGGCATACCTGCAGGCTCTTCACAGACAATCCCTGGCCAATGCAGATCACACAACTCTATTACTAAACTGCTACACTAAATTGAAGGACAGCTCTAAACTGGAGGAATTCATTAAGGTTTGTTAAAGCAGTGGTTCTTCGTGTCCCTGGATCCTTAATTTTGATACTAATGCTACATCAATTTTAGAAATCATCTAATACCAGTTGAAGAGTAGTTGCTGCTGTTGATTAGTGACAGAATAATGAAGAGGATCGGATCAAAGAAGTACACTGCTCAAAAAATAAAGGGAATACTAAAATAACACATCTAGCTAGATCTCAGTAAATAAAATAGTTTAGTTGAAAATCTTTATTTAGTAGATAGTGGAATGTGTTGAGAACAAAATAACATCAACAATGATCAACAATGATCAAAATGTAAGTCAAAATTATTATCCCATGGAAGTCTGGATTGGGAATCATACTCAAAGGCAAAGTGGAAAATCAAATGACCGGCTGATCCAAATTCATTGTGTATTCCTCAAGATAAATTAAAATAAAGCTCAGTAGTGTGTCTTCCACATGCTCGTATGACCTACAACGCCTGGGCATGCTCCTGATGAGACAGCGAATGTTCTCTTCTACGGCCTCCTCCATGTCTCCTGGTATCTGCTCCATGCTCTGGACACTGTGCTGACAAACACAGCAAACCTTCTTGCTGCCACAG
>JAOUQT010329157.1:0-13555 GCA_025769995.1 Xyliphius kryptos
TTTTCCGTGATGGCATCTTCGCTGATCTTGGAAAGTAGCACCATGTCATCCACGCCACTCACCTTCACATTTTGAGTTTGCCAGTGATATCGATCCTTACTACCCTAAAAAGTAAAGGTATAAAGTACCATGAAAAAAACACATCAAATATTGTAACAATAAAAATAGATATGTTAGATTTTCTGACCTTCAATGGCTATAGAAAATAAGTCACTGGAATTGTTACTGCTTTCTCTTTTAAAACATGATGCCTATTTATATAATATTGACTTTACAAATCTCAGGCAATGCTTTAGCTAAACAATAAGCAAATTATGAATTAGATTCATTCAATTATTCATGTCATTAGCTGCCTATTGATTTGGGTCATTGATTTGCTGGTGATGTGAATGATTACTATTTATAACAGAGGACTGCAGGGCAGACAAAGAGACTTTACACATTAAGGCATCTACAAATTCACCAAACAAAGACTGCAGAACACATTTAAATAGATATGGCACACGCAACAGGACAGGGAAAGGACCACCATCATGAGGATCATTTCAAGAAAAATGATGAGGCATGTGAGGCCACAGTCCTGTGTTTACATTTACATTTAGTGGACGCTTACATGCGACTTACAAATGAGATAACAACACAAGTCAGTAGTTTAGGAAAAAACAGCTACACTGTTTTATCATCAAAACCTGTGCATTATTAGATCTTTGTGTTGTTTGTGGAAAAGGTGTGTTTTGAAGATGCTGAATGTTTCAGCCTTACAGATGGTGTTGGGAAGATTGTTATACATTTCACCGTGGTGAATGAAATGGAGTGAGAATTAGCACAAAGGTAAGTTGGAATCATCAGGCAACATTCATCACTAGAACGCAGTGAACGAGTCGAAGTGTATTTAGGAAAAAAAGATTGAAGGGGGCAGATCCAGAGACTGTCCTGTAGGCAGTACCTTGTACTGAATGCGAGCAGTTACAGTATACTAGTGGAGAGAGGAGTAATGGAGTGACATGAGTTCGCTTGGGCTGGTTAAACACATCGGACTGTGGAGTTTTGAACCAACTGTAGGAGGCCTGATTGTGGAAGATGGGAGACCAGCAAGCAAAGCATTACAATAATCTAGTCTGGATAGAATGAGGACTAGCAGCTAAGTAGTCTGTTCTATTAGGAAAGGTCTGACTTTTCTGATGTTATACAGAGTAATTTGCAGGAACGAGCAGTTTTAGTGACCTGATCAAAGAGTTTAAGATGATTGTCAATTGAGAAATCCAGATTACAGACAGAGATTGTGGAGCCATCAATTAGGAATTTTAGATATGAGCGAAACCATTCAAGTGTTGGACCAGAGAAACCATGATTGAAACGAGTAGTAGAGACAGTAGAATCGGATGATCAGAGAGGTCCAACAAGATGAGGACAGAGGAATGGGAGCTACCTTTGGCTGATTTAAGTGCGTCAACCACAGAAAGTAGTGCCGTCTCAGTGGAATACCACACCTAAAGCCAGACTGATCGAAGGGATTATTTTTTGTGAAAACCTTGGAGACCTGGGTAGCTAAAACACATTTGTGGTTTTCGATGGAAAATGTAAAAATGAAACAGGCCTCTAGCTCTTGACCAGATTTGGGTTGAGCGTTGATTTTTTGAAGAGAGGTTTAACTATGGTCTGTTTAAAATAATCAGGAAATGTAGCAGAGGTGAGAGAGGAGGTGATGTGTGTGAGTGCAGGTTTGTGAGCAATGGACTGAAGGAAGTGAGAAGGTACGGAGTCAGGGGTCAAGGGATGTTCTATGCTACAGTGCTGCCTTCCATTTAGAAACAAGTAAAGACAAAAACAAAAGAAAGCAAACGGTTTCAGAAATTTAATACTGGCAGAACCACACTGCTGCATCAGCCAATTGTCTATATTTAACTTTGACATTTTAACACATCTTATAAACATGGGGAAATATCAATGGTCCTTTATTCAGGATTGTTGCATTGTGAATGGCACTGAACTTTAAAAAAACAATTCAATGAATTAAGGCTAAAGAAATCCAGAGTACTGGACAGAATATAAGTGTTTGTAAAATTTGGTTAATAAGTGCATACAATTTACTATGACTCAGCAAAAACACAGCTTTAGGGAGCGGCTCGATGTGTGTTGTAATGTGTGCTGAAGCTGACTACAATGAACATTGTCATGGCTTACAGAACTAACCCACATCTATAATACAATATAAATATAATTAAGCATTTCTACACTGTTTGTTCTGTCTGACAGTCCTAAGGTTCCTTTTGAAAGCATTATAGACGTTCTTACAATTGAATCCCCAAGCAACTACAATCAGCTGACCATGGGAATAAAGAAAAAAAAGTGTTCACTATAGTCTACTTTACTATTGTAATGTGTTAGAAAAGTACACAATGTTTTTTTTTTATTTTGTATTTTACAAAATTAAATTTGATATTTTAATTACAAGACAGTATTTTGATCTACTAAAAAATCAGTTCAATGATGAACTAGTATGGAGATGGAGAAGTGCAGTGAATTGAAGGGGGCACTGTCATAAGATTCAGTATGACATTAAAGTGGACACATACGTTTTTATCCAAACAGACTTACAAATGAGGGATAAACACAAGTCAGGAGAAACCAGATACACTGTAGTATACGAAAACTGATCCCTAGCCCTAGCCTGGTTTTATTGCCTAGATTTTTTTCTTTCCAATTAATTCTATTTTTACAGCAAGTGCTTTTGGAATAGATGTGTTTTGAGGTGTTTCTGTGCGATGCTAAATGTCTCAGCAATACAGACAGAGTTGGGTCTAGAATTAAACAGAACAGAAGTGCTAAATTAAAATAGAGGGTTTTCCCTCCACCCCTTATTCAAAGAGCACTGGGATTGGTGTCCCGCATTTCGTGTTTCTATGAAACTTTAGCCAGTTTATCTAGAACAGCCAGACACTACGATTGAATGGAAATATGTGGCTGACATTTAATCTCTGTTTCAATTTACCCCAGAAGTGATCAGTGGGATTGACATTAGGTTTCCGTGTGGAACAGTCAAGTTTTATTACAACAAACTTCCTCAACCATTTTTTTTTTGATTAAATAAAAAAAAAGTAGTACTCGACAGATTATGATTTAAATTTGTATTTTAATAATAAACTGATGGCCTGCACTAAAAACAAAACAGTTCAAACATTCAGCCGTAAGAAGTTGAAAGGTTCTACATACCACTGATGCCCTGCAAAAAAGTACTAAAACTAAATAAAATAAAAGAAGCATTATACCTGTATAGAGCTTCATTTTATGTTACTCTTCTTTTGCCTATGTAAGATAAACTTTACTGCACTCTAAGCAGTCTAGGTACTGTAGACACTCTGTTTCAGTTTTAATTTATTTACATTTCAATAATTCTCTCTTTATCTTCTACTTATTCCAATATCACGATCGCAACATATTATATGTATATAACATTAGGGCATCCAATTCACCTTGGATCCATGGTTTTGGACTGTGGAAATACCCAGAGAAAATTTATGTGGACAGGGGAGGTACACGGAAACTCCATTTAGATAGGGATCCCCAAGGCTGGGAGGCGGACGCACTAACAACTTAACCACAGAGCCACCCCATTTACATTTCAGTTACGTATGGTTATTACATATTTTCTATTTTGCCACGTCAAAATACATACAATACAATTATGTAGGTTTTGTTTAATTTTAATAACTACTGTCTATGTACAAGTATGTAGAACATGACCTGCCTGGAAGCCCTAATTTGTGAACTCAAAATGGACCTTTGTTGAGTATCGATAGTTAAATGAAACACTCTCAGGAGTGTCACTGAAACAGCAACCTGTTAGTGTTTATTGTGGGGTTTAAACATGGTGTAAATCCAATAATTAACACCTTTTCATCAAATTAGATTTGATGAATAGAAATGATTAGTTGTCGCAGCTGTGATGGGCACAGATGTTTAATTCTCAATAAGGATTAAGTTGTATCATTTTGGAGGCCTGCAGAACTTAATTTGGGACAATTCTTTAATTTAAACATGGTTTCACCTAGTTATTGTGGCTTGATTACACCAGGATGATTAATGCCATGTGTAACAATTACATGATTTTTACATTTAGTCACTTGGCAGATGCTTATATCCAAAGCAACTCACAAGTATCTCAACATGGTTGGGATCAGAACACAGGGTTGATACCGCGCTCTTGGAGCAATGAGGGTTAAGGGCCTTGCTCGAGGACCCAGAGTGGTAACTTCAGTTGACCTGAGATTTGATAGATTAACACCCTAACCACTGAGCTACCAAAACCAATTATATTGGCATAGTTCATTAATGCACCAAGTTACAGTATTACAATCATACCATACCAATCACAACAATACCATATGGTCAATTGATATTCATAGACATTAAGCATGAAATCCCACCAAATTGTAGACACTGGACATGTTGGGGTGGGGTTGAAGGAGCACGGACCAGAACACACTAATTATTGCTGATCTATTGCTAGTTTATGTTTGATTTCAGATCCTGATGTAGTAAAATACGGGGGGAAAAAAGATTGGCCTTACGGACTTGGTTACCAACTACTCCAGAATTGTTGTGATTTTGAACAGTTAATCCAGCTCTTGTTATAACAGCATGCAGTAATCCAGCAAGCTAGCAATTACTTTATGCTGGTGTGTGTGTGTGTGTGTGTTGTTTTTGGTTTAAAGGAGGCATAGGACATAATGTTCAAAAGACATAAAAACCTAAATTTTCATAAACCTGCTTTTTGTTTTCTGTTTCATTTTTTATTAAACTAAACATATTAACTCTGTTATATAATGTATGAACGTGACATTAATTTGTAATGAATATTTAAAAAAATAGTCAAGTTAATAAATAAAATTTTGAAATCCGTGCAAAACAAAGATAAGACCGCGCCCAGCATAGACCCAACACCAACACACACACACACACACACACACACACACACACTCTCTCTCTCTCACACACACATACATACTGTGAATACACACAATCATAACTGTTCGTTATAACAGAAAATATACAATATATAACAAATTAACCGATCTTTAACCACATAGTTAATACCGACTGTCTTTTCCTCTGTAGATTTTTGCCACATATAAATTGGATTAAATTGGTCCGTTATAAATGTTATTCAGTTATTTCAGACATAAACATAAAGTGGTTTGCGTTAATACTTACATTATTCCAGAGCAGACCAAAGTAGATTACGGGTACGTACCATAGTGAGAGAGTACAGTTACTTCCTGTTGCAGGTCTCTTGTTCAGGTGTCTTTAGGAAAGTTTTCAGGAATGCATCAGGTTTCAGGTGAAACTCGGGTTTTCTGATCTCAGAACAGCGACTGTTTCTTCTATTTTGTTATACACTCCTTAAATCTTCACGGTCAAATATTATGAAAGTGCATCCGTTTTATTGTAGTTATTTAAAAGCATTAGTGAGCACTTGATCTAAAGGAAGCATTAAACCGGGATAGACCACACAGGCAAGTGCCAACAGGTAAAGAAACTGCGGCATTATGGGTAAAACTTCTGAAAAATCAAAGCAACTACTCATACGCCCTCTGTCGATAACTTTAAGTATAGCAGATACATCCCTCGCTCACACTAAAAAGCATTACAGGACATTATCACTCAACCTTTAAGAGTGAGCAGGAAAAAAATATTGGGAAAAATTGTTCATACAAATGCTTTTACTTTCATTCATTCATTATCTTCCGCTTATTTCTCTACTAGGGTCACGGTGGGGTTTCCCATGCCAATCCAAGGGAGAATATCTCAGGCGCTGGGCAGATATACCCAGGACAGGGCTCCAATCCATCACTGGGCACACACTCACTCACACATTTACACACTATATGTTTTTTTGTACTGTGTAAGGAAACCGGAGAACCCGGAGAAAACCCAGGTGGACACGGGGAGGACAGAGGAGGCCGGAGAACCCGGAGGAAACCCATGCGGACATGGGAAGGACATGGGGGGGACATGGAGACTCCCGTTTCTTTATTTGGTTAAAATTTAAAATGTTGGCAATCTCATTTTTGGGGTATCATTTTACAAAAATCCACTGCACTAAGAAGGATATTAAAGCAGGGTAGACAGTATTTACAGACATTTACATTTAAACATTTACATATTTAGCAGACGCTTCTATCCAAAGCGACTTACAAGGATCCCAACTTAGTTGGGGTCAGAATACAGGGTTGAAACAGGACCCTGGAGCAATGAGGGTTAAGGATCTTGCTCAAGGACCCACAATGGTAACCTCAGCAGACCTGGGATTCGAACCCCCAACCTTGTGACTGACAGTCCAACACCCTAACCACTGAGCTACCACTCCCACCTTTTTACAATTAATCACCAACACTTTGGACAAAGTGGCACAACACTGATGGAACAAAAATAAAGTTACACTTGCAGCTCACTAGGTCTGTTTACTTTGTCCTTAAAGAAAAAAAATCTTTTGAATTAATATGAATATGTTCTTTAAGGGACATTGATTTTTGTATTACTTTGATGTTTTACAAAACAATTGAATCTTTTGTGTTATTAGGAATATTGTGTGTTTCTACTCAGCCCTGCATTGTCTTTTTCAAAGTTTTTGAGTTTACATTAAATAAAGAAGACACATAAGAAGCTGTGCATTGTTCGTGTAAATTCCATTATTGCATAATTATAAAATAAAAGTCAACATTTCTAAAACAATTATCGTACCATCCATATCTGATAAGCTACAGTAACAGGTGTGTGTAACTATGTGGTATTACTCACAGTACCATTACAACCCACTTATGACACTGTAGCATCAGGGGGATGCTCTATTTTGACTTCCTGCTTACATTTACAGCTCAAGGACAGAAAGGTTAGAAATGTCTGATAAGATCAGGTCAAATCAACTGCAGAGAAGCAGCACAGTGCACCCAGCACTTAACACCTGGAATTTACCCCATGTGAGGATCAACAAGGATTGTGGCCAACACTAAACCTAAAATAATCCTGAGCATTTTAAAGGCTAAAGCTTTCAGCACTGTTGTGCCTGATCTTATCAGCCTGCATGGCAGAGTCTCATCTGTCAAACAGCTGCTTGTGCAGAATTACATAAAATGAAGGTATCGTAACGCTGCAGTTTGCCAGAGCTGCCTTTAAATTCAAGGTTTTTCAAAAGTCCCATCAGTAGCAGAAAGTCAAGGTTACTTCTGAGACATCCTTCTGGTTTAATAGGAACAATTCAAAAAAAAAATAAAAAATCATTTTGATAGTCATCACAATTATGTGGATGTTATGACTCATGACCACCATTTTGCGACCAGTCTGAGCCAAATCAAGACACGGGAAATTATACAACTTGGCTGTATATAAACGTCCCATCCGTAATGGGGATTTAAAGGCTTAATGTAGAAATGGAATATATTAAAGAACACACTTTTCCCACGTTCTTGACTATTTTGAAAACAGGAAGCAAAAGGAAAGTTTACTCCAAATGTCTGAAACATAAAAAAATAAAATTAAATAAAATAAAATACCAAAATTGTAAAACAAAAAGCTTTCAATAATATATATTTTATTACCTGCTTATTTTTGGTTAATGGTTTGCCTTAGTAAACCATAGTAAACTCACAGTATGTTTCTTGGGAAAGAAGATATAACAAAACACAATTATATTATATATCGACAATGATTCATCATCAAAAGTGCCATTCACCACATGGGCAAATTATTCCAAACCCTACACATTACACCCATAGGAGTGGGGGTCAACAACACTTTGAAGTGCATTTGTGAGGATTTTTATACATTCATTTAGTTTGAAGTGATGTACTGATGTGAAATGAAGGGGGCCTGGCTCAAATTTTGTTCTTGTTCATAACAAAGCTGCTTAATCGAGTGGACGGCTCTGCGTAGGTCACGGGGCTAGGTGTCTGATTTTACAAACCTGAGGTTCAGTACATTTAGGAGTTTCACATTAAGGCAGCAATACTGGCCTTATTGGCATTAACAACAGCAATGTCTTCAGGTACAGGGAGGATATGCATGCACCACACAGAAGGGCTGCACTGCTGTGCCACCCAGCTGTGGCAATAGAACAGTGACCTTCCCTGATACTTTTGATACCAATATACAAGCAACAAGACGCTAAAAATCCTTCTGACTAAATGCACTTAAATCATTCTACAGGTATTCTACACATCAGACACTAAAACGTGTGTGGGGGAAGGGGGGTAATTTTAGTGGCTGCTATCAGATGGGCTTGCTCAGAAAGAAAAAAATCAGAACCCGATATCAAAATCATGTTAATTATGTTTGAAATCCCATGCTTAGAGTTTTTGCAGAATGACTGACGAGTTTTGAAGGAACTTGCCGAAGGCGAGTTTATCAAAGATTTTGCTTTCAGTCAACGCCTTATGAATCAATCTTTGTTTTTCTTATTATAGTGTGTGGGCGACACGGTGGCTTAGTGGTTAGCACATTTGCCTGTCAGCGCTGGGGATTCCCGGTTCGAATCCCAATCTGGGTGGAGTTTCCATGTTCTCCCTGTGTCTGTGTGGGTTTTATCCGGGTTCTCCGGTTTCCTCTCACATTCCAAAAACATGAAGGTAAATTGAATGCTCCAAATTGCCCTGTATAGTGTGTGTATGACTGTGTGAGCGAGCGTGTACCCAGAGGTGTGTCAGCCCAGCGCCCGAGACGTTCTCCCCTGGATGGGCATGGGGGGAATCCCCCCCCTGTCCCTCATAAAGGAATAAGTGGAATATAATGAATGAATTATAGTGTAATGGTAGCCGTTTCCTAAAAGCAATAAGGCACTCGAGGTTGTGCATTATAGTAAATAAACCCCGGGAAGAGGTGTAACAACCCTCTGGTGCCTGATTGCTTTAATATACAGTGTTAATTTTGAACGCGCATGCAGACCACTTATATGCATCCCTGAATATATAAATCATTTAAATGTTTTCATTGCAATTCTACATTGACAGACTGAAAGAATCACTGCTGAGCTCTGAATGAACTGAATGAACACTGTAACTGAACGTCCTGGAAGTGAAAGGTCACAACTTACAAGTCTGCTCTTGCTTCCTCTGGTATCTAAACTCAACTTCCTTTTTTCCACTTTGGTGTTGGATTTCTACAGAGAGAATCGAAAAGCCAAACACAACATTAAACTTCCCAGACTTCCGTAACCTCCAGTCCCTGCCATGTTAAAATGGCATAATAAAATGAATCCTCCATACACTGATCTTCTTTAATAGTGCGACGCCATCTCGACTTAAACGTGGGTTTCAACACTTACTTATAAATGGGATGTCGTATTACTCAACACCTTTTGCTTGCTATTGAAACTGTAATTGCCGTAATCATTTTTCCACTTACAAAGAACCTATTGTATGATTTCTGACAGTCGCGTAGTGTTTGCTTTTTTCCTGTCACAAGTACTACTCCATTTTTAAACCCACTTCCTTAAAACTTTTTTTTCAAAATCACTGCACATGCAAGAAAAGTGAAAAGTAGGTTTTGCTTGAACTCTCTATTAACCACCAACTTGTAGCAGAATCTTTGATACCCTTTCATTGTGTTTTGCAGTCTGCCATCGAGACCCATTTTCTGCAGGTTAAATAAACACTGCTGCCACAGAGAGAGAGGAAGTAAACATCTGGGAGTTAATCAATACAAAGTAAGCTTTAAATAATAACACGAGGTAAGACTTTGTAAGCATTACCTCATGTAGATTACACTGGAATATCAAACGATGAAGATGGAAACTATTTCGCTGTTAAAACATTCAAATTAATGCCATTAACCAAAAATATCTAAATAATTTAAGGTTATACATTTTATTTTATTAACATATGCAGGTTTGCAACACTTGTTCCATTTTTCATGGTTGATATAACATTTGAAAAATATTTTAAATCACACTAAACTGTTCCACTGATTAAAAAAAAAAGGACTTGAATATAAATTTAAAATGAAATTATCTTGATAATATAAAACCACAGACATTTGACTTATACAAATATGCATTTATTATACAAACTTGTCTAAGCATTAACACTTAAATGATAAAAATTTAACGACATGATTGTGATGTTGGGCATTCATGGCATTATGTATTTTTTTTACAGCAGGTTTAAATCACAAGGTTCTGTGCACAACTTCTGTGCACCATGGCGCAGTAATTAGCCATTTAATTAACAGCAAACCCAGAACAGTTCTGTGTGAAATCTACACGTCCATCCCAAACCTGCGTAGGTCTCCAAGGTCTCCGGTTTCCTTCCACATTCCACAGATGCTCCGATAAATTAAAGATGCTAAACTGTCCTAGCCATTGTATACATCAAATGCACTCGCAGATTTAGTCTCAATGCTGATAAACCAAAGGGTCGAGTCAGAAAGGGCATTCTGTTTACAACTGCCAAAGTCAACATGCTGATCTTTCCACATCGCCATGAACCCGAACAGGAACAGCTGGAGGAAGTAGTTTTGCAAACTGCTAAATTACAATAAGAGCATAATTATAACAGATTCTAATCACTTCAGTAATTTACATTCATTAAACTACACCAAGTTCTAAATGTGAAGTGATAAAACAAGAACACATTCCTGTAATGTCATGTGTAACTATGACAACGGAAAGACAAAAAAACCTTATACAAACTCTTGTACATGTTAATAAATTACAAACTGGTTATTATGTCTGTGGAATAGGTTGAACATTAAGTGACCCAAACTCCCACTTGTTAGTATTACAATAGTTTTTAAGTATAGAATCTTATGACTATTTTTAAGGTGTATTTAGGACATTGAGTGGTAGCTCAGTGGTTAGCGTGCTGGATTATCAATTATTAGGTTGTGGGTTTAAATCCCAGGCCAACTGAAGTTACCAATGTGGGTCCTTGAGCAAGACCCTTAAACCCTCAAACCACCAGGGATTCTGTAGCAACTCTGTGTTCTGATCTCAACCAAGTTGGGATACTTGTAAGTCGCTTTGACCAAATGTAAATGTAGACACTTTTCCCACAGTAGAGTTATTAGCATTCCCAAACTGTATTTTCGTAATTAAAAATATCTCTGCACACTAAAAACCTTACTTATCATTTTCCATAATTAATGCGTAAATCACTTCTTTATTGTGCTACACCTCACCGCGGTACCATGCCGCTCTGAAACACGAACAGATGCTATTTTCTTATAGAGGTAAAGAGCAATGAAGGAAATGTTGCAAACCATATGTACACTGGCCGTTAACTAGGAAGATTTTTCCGCAAAGTCCATTTCCAGAAAGGTTTCCCAGAGGGCACTTTCGAAAAGCACAATAAAACAAAGTAATTTCTTAATTCACCAGAAGGCTTTATTTAACAAACAAAAAGAAAGAAAGGCTTTCCCATGTTCTGAATAACAGTGAGATGCCTGCAGCACACTGAGAAAAGCTGAGAGAAGCATGTTTTCCACAAAGACACACCCTTACTTTTAATAATACTTTTAATTGCCTGGGAATTTAAGATATGAATTGTTGCATTTTGCACGTGAACATTCTTGCTGTATTAAAAAAAAAAAAACACTGTGTTCCCTCTGTCAGATTCTCCTTTCGAACACGTGCACGGACCTGGCATTGTTCTGCATAAATAGACACGATGGTTGTAGGAAAAAAACAAACTTTTATACACTGCTCAAAAAAAATACACTTCAACATCACAATGTAACTCCAAGTCAACCACACTTCTGTCAAACGCCTGTCCAGTTAGTGTGCAACACTGATTGTGAATCCATTTCTCTTGCTGTTGTGCAAATGGTACAGACAACAAGTAGAAATGAGTTGGATCGGCCTGTCAAATCCAGACCTCCATGGGATAATTCTATTTACATTTTGATTATTTTTATGTTATTTTGTTCTCAACACATTTCACAACTAATAACTATTCTATTCATTAAGATTTTAGTGCTCCCTTCATTTTTTAGTTCTGCATCTAAGCATCTTTACATGTGTGTAAATCACTTATGCTCTGGTCACCGATGCATACCGATGACATCACAGATGCCAGTTTTGCACTTTCCTAGACTAACAGCTTGGATGGTCTGTGAAACAAGACAGAGAAAGGACTTAGCTGCTTACCTGGGGGAAACAAACCCAGTTACCTTTTGGTGCAGCGTTGTAAATTCAGAATAGAAACGCGCTTAATAATAACGTTTAATAGCAGCACATTAAAAACGATTGTTAATGGACGAAGAGATGTGGAACAACTGTCATGTAAACATTAATAAAGGGTAAAGTAAAGCCTTGCACAGTACCGTGGTAAACCCGATTCACAATTCAAGCTTTGCAAAGTAGCACCCCCTGCTAGGCACAGCTGGATGCCCAGGTCAAGGAGACTCTGCTGCTGTGCAGATGAATGGAAAGCGGTTGGCACAAAAAGGAGGAGCAAAACGGTAACGCTGACAGATGGAAATAGAAACAAAAGGCATGTGATTGACCTTACAAACTCCAGCAAAGTAATTACTGCAGGCTCCTTTAAATAAATGAATAGAAATATAAAAAAAATGCTCTTATAATTGGAGGTGTAGCACAAACTTTGTTTCCCACTCAGTCTGTCAACAGCAGTACAGTGTTTTTTTAAATGTCACCTGCCTGGACAGTGAAAGAGTCCCTTCATCACCTGACTTGAGGGGATTTTTATCCCAGCCACAGAACTCTCAGAGTTACTAATCATGCCTCATTTTGCGATTCCATTTTTAATAACCAATATATCTGCTGTGACAGAGTAAGCCAGATTTAACGAGTTTTTCAGCGACATGAAAGAGCTTCATCTTCAAAGGGTTTAATACTGCAAAACGAGGACGTGTCACAAGCGATAAAACTGCACAACGCCGTTACGACGGCATCCGACAGGGGGACCGACAGACTCAACCTACATATCATTTTACACATGCCACATATTAAAACATCAAAAACTGCATGGCAATCAAGTGCCGAAGTTCTACCAATGAGACTGGTACCGCTCATGCATACACAAAATAACCCAAAATTAGCTCTCATAAGTCCTTTGAAGTCTAAAGACTGATTTCTAGTTGCTTCTCAACAGCTGTTCTTGTAACAAAGCAGACTGGAGTAAATGAAGAGGAAGGTTTCGGCTTCTAAATGGCTGTTTGGGTTGAGAACCGTTAATCTGAATTTGCCAGCAGCTTCCGCAGCAATAACAACATAAATGGATTTCATAGGTCTTCTCATCTCCATTCCTCTCACTCTCTTTTACATTTATAATATACTACCTCCCATCATCCAACACTATAGTAACATTCAATCCATCATCTTTAACCCAGTCCCCAACCTCATCCTTCTTTCAACTTCCAACCACAGAAATGCCGCACACGCACCAAACACATACCCAAAAAGCCTTTGAAGGGTAAATCTTTGAGTTTGCTTTGGAGATTAGGCTTCCTATATAAATTCATTGCCACAGTTCATTGCTAACCCACAGAGTTTTACTTGACAGTGAGAAACCTTTAAAGCAGTGGACACCAACCAGTCAAT
>JAOUQT010329168.1:0-13555 GCA_025769995.1 Xyliphius kryptos
CCACTGTCTACTAAATAAAGATTTTCAACTGAATATATCTTTTAAATAAATATTTTATTCATTTAGATCTAGGATGTCTTCTTTTAGTGTTCCCTTTATTTTTTTTCATATGCTATTAAACACTTTTTTAACTCTTAGACCTATGGAAATTTGGTAATATATAGAGTGCATGTTACACCCCTAGTGGCAGCTTTGCTTGTTTCTAAAATCTAAAACATACAAGATAACACAAAGACCAGGGACCGTTCTGTCTGAGATATGGCTAAGTGACTGCTGGCTCACTGACGGACTCCAAGGTGGCATTTCTAGCTGATATAATAACATTTATCCACATGTCCTAAAACACATCTGGTCCACATTTGGAGACACAGGATTTTGCTACCTGTATATACCATAAATTAAAGAGTGCAGTATATTCAGTGCATGACGTTTAAACCCATTGTGTGGGTCCTGCGTGGAACACAACAGGAAATTCCATGAACACGTGACCTCCCTGTTTACATGCAGCAGGTGTTAAAGCTGTGGGTCCCTGAATAAAGAGCTGAATGGACTCTGTTTCCTTTGTGCTGGTGCATCAGGAGTCTGTGATTTTGTAAGCAATATAAAGAGCACAGATAGAGGAACTGTGCTGTAATGTGACATTAAGTCCGGTTTACCTCTGAAACTCAGAATGAAACCCTGGTTCATGAGGATATGAGAAACATTGATTCCTATATAATGAAAGTTTGCTCATCTCTGATCAGGATCCATGTGTTTCTGATTTTCTGAGAAATAACTGAACGTACGCACTGCCTCCAGTTTGGTCCACATGGTGCAGAACCTCCACTGAACGAATAAAAAGAGAGATTGGACATTAAAGGAGCAGATACAGATGATCCTGAAGGACAGTGTCAGGACCTTGTTGTGGATGTGGGCATCTACTGGAAGCCACTAGAAAAAAATTAATTTACATGAGTTCTTGGGTCGAATACCAGACGATCCACAGCGTTATGAAGCAGTTAAACCAATGAAACAGGAGTCTGGCATTATCATTATTTTTCATGCAATATATATATTGGAGTGATGGTGTTTGGAGTTTATATATCTCAAATGAAGTGAGATCCTACCAGGGATATGGTGGGTTATCATGATGCCAAATTTCAGCCTTGTAGGTACACCGGAAAGGGGAGAACTGGTTTCAGTTTTATTGTCCAGTCTCTGTGTGTATCTGCATATAAGAAGTAGAGAGGAGTTAATGAAAGCCTTCATTATAAAGCTTGAAATCTACAGTTATACAAATACAACTAAAGAATTCTCCACTATTTCCACACACAGTGAACTGTCATGCACTGTCTCACCTGCAACCAATTCACACCGGTTCAAACCGCAGCCCCCGTCGCACAGACAATCATGCCCATGAGGTCATGGGTGATTGTGAAGTGCTTTGATGCAGGTGGTCAGCTGTTCTAACTCTGTTTGTTCAACACAGGTGTGCACACTATAGCTTTTGTGACTGTGCATTGTGCGGCGCTGTACGATGTTAAATATCCAGCTATAAATACACTGCATTCTTCAGTCGTGTTCTCCTCGTACCACACGTCACAGACACTCCACTCATCCTCCTTATCTTCTGTGCGTGACTCACCAAACTGGGATCTCACAAGTCGCAGCGATAGTCAAAATATTTTCTTAGAAAATCTATCCAGCAACATCAGAAACCCAATTTAACCTTCTAATGTCCTTTGAAAATCAGTTTATACACTCTAAAGTTATGGATATAAAAAATACTACATGATTAAATAAAACGACATGGTGGGTGAGGGTTGTGTCAGGACGGTCATCCGGCGTAAGGGATGGGTCTTGACCAAGTTTCATACATATGTGAGTACATCGCTATGGCGACCCCTGAATAATAAAGGGGAATAATAAAGCGGTGGGCAGCTTTGTATACGGCAACTGGGGAGCAACTGGGGAGCAACTTGGGATTAGGTGCCTTGCTCAAGGGCACTTGAGGATGGTTCCTTAACCACAAACCTACAACTGGGTTCCTGTAGGAAAAAATGGGCATGACATGAAAACCGTACGCCATATTGTTCCAAAGAGCACAAGCGGCCTAATTGGCTATGGGTACCACGATGCCGCCAAATTTCCAAATCGTAAGTTAAAAGAGGCGGGACGAGAAAGGTTTTAGATTTTTGTGTGAAAATTCAAAAAAAGAAGAAGTTAAATAATAAAGCTAAATAATTAAGTTGTTTACTAAGATTTATAGTAAAAAAAAAAAATGTAACAATGTTTTTGAAGAAAATGTGTTGGGATTTGGATGCAGCTCAGTTTTTTGGTCAGTATAACAAATAAGTGCAAATAAACTTTAATTAGTAATGAGTTTGAGAGAAACCTGACTGACGGTAAGTTCATGCGACTGAGCTGAAGGCAGCGTTCCAATGCTGCTTTTCCTGATGGATTTGAGTTAATGAAGAATAAGGAAGTGTGCTGGAAGCCGATACAGGATTATGTCAAACCCCCCCCCCCCCGCTGATGAAATGTGATTAAATCAGTGCTGGTGTGGGAGGAAGAAATCTTGAAGCATCAAAGAAAATTTATCCGTAAATGAGGATGAAATGTAGGTCAGTCCTCTCAGGCCGGGCGTCTGATAATGTGGTTGTAAACTGCTGCTTTGGTTTGTCATCACTTGTTTCATTCATTAACATTTTTTGAAAACATGGTTTCCCAAACGTTATATCAGTTCACTACACTATGTGATTTTGCAGACGAGAAGGTGTAAAGTTGTTTGAAATTCTGCTGTGTGTGAGTGTGTACCCAGAGATGCATTGGCGCCCTGTCCAGGATGTATCTGCCCAGCACTCTAGATGTTCTCCCCTGGATGGGCATGGGGAACATACCCCCCCCCCCCGCCACCCTCATAGAGAAATAAGCAGAAGATAATGAATGAATAAATTTCACTTTTTATATTGTATTCTATATATTATACTTAAATTCCTAAAATATAAATGTAACTTTTTTTTTATTTGCTTTATTGCTTTATTGCTTTAAGGTGGAACTGCGGAAGCACTGCGGCTACGATGATTACGTGACCTGGACGTCTGTTGGACTGATAGCGTTGCAATTCTGCAGAATGGACTCAATGTTTATATAATATAATATATAATGTAGAGTTTATATAATATTTTCCAGTTGTTAAATATGTATACCTGATCTCTAAACAATCCGTACATGGCTGTCAGATCTGCACACTGTGATGCTGCCCAGTCGCTCAAGGAGGATGAGTCCACCGCTGGGCCTTGGTCCTCCCAAGGTTTCTTCCTAAAAATCCCAACACAGAGTGTTTTTTCTTGCCACTGTCGCTTCGGCTGGCATTTTAGGGGTTTGGGCTTGAACTCTGTAAAGCTGATTTGTGACAATGCACAATGTAAAAAGCGCTGTATAAATACATTACTCACATATAGACCATCTATATGATCAGGGAAGATGTTATAATGTCCACTAAGTGTTGAAATCCTGATGGTTTGTATCTTTATTTCTGAACAGGCGACAACAAAACCAAATTTTTGTACATGAACCATCGCTCGTTGTCTGGCGTGACCCCCGTCGAGACGCAGAAACACTAAACAGTTCCCGTTATTGTTGATCGGTTCTGCACATCGGTTTGGACGTCTCGTGGTCCGTAGGGAACGACTTGGACGACTCCAACATGCTGGCAGGTTGAACTGTTGGTTTTGGTTTCATGGTCATGACTTTAACTTTGCTATTTCAAAAAATCTTTTATTTTTATTTTGTCTCTGGTAGAAGGATTTATCTGTTTTTCTTATTTTTTAAAGATTTACGTCATAATCAAATGTTGTAACATCCGTAAGAGCTATTATTTGTCCAAGTTTATTATTTGCTCACATACAGGGTGAAGTTCTCATACTGTTTTCTTCCTCCATATGTCCCTCAGGTTCTTATATTTAAAGACTGCAGGATCTTTCCCAGCAGCCCTGCCATGCACACCATTGTTTTTCTTGGTTCTTCTGATGGTGGACTTCTGAAATGGGATCTTATCCAGTGTGCAGATGATTTGGGGTTGTTTAGAACTTGTTCTTGCTTTCTTCATGACTTCACATCTTGCTCTTTAAGTGATTTTTGCTCATTACCTGACCCGCAGGGTAGCATACACCGCATAATTGAGCCCTATCCCAGTATAACACACTGGTCCTATTTCTGCCTCACCACCATAAACTCCAGAAGTGTTCATGTAGTCAGCGTATTGTTGAGCAGACTGTATAGTTATGCAACTAAGAACAACGGATAGCACGTCTCTGAAGGAATCCCATGGTTACAGCCATGTTGAGAAGTTCCAGTGCCACAGTTCGGTGGGTGATGTTCCAGAAATATGCGACCGACAGAAACAAACAGAAAAGGAATTGTTGTTTCATATTAGGGTGGGGGATGGGGCTCAGTAACTCGTATCCCATGGTTCTGTGATGCAGTCCTTTATATATATATATAATTATGAAGTTCACATTCGCCTCTCAGCGCTGGGAATTCCCGGTTTAAATCCCAATCTGGGTGGAGTTTGCATGTTCTCCCCGTGTCTGCGAGGGTTTCCCCCGGGTTGTCTTTTTTGGATTTGTGCACAATAATCGTGATTATTACTTCGATTATAAATCGTACCACCAAAATCAGTGAAATTCTAAGAGGAACTGATGTAATGAGTGTAAAGAAGTGGGTGGACCTAAGTGGCCGATGAGTGTATTTGAACAGGTGGCCTCCAAGGGGAGTGATGTGCAGAAATTTGCAACTGCATGCAAATCCTTTTAAAGCGATCCCATCCTCCTGCGTGTTTGTCTGTGGAACCTGAGCCGCCACGGGCTTCATTCTGCACCCGCAACCACGAAACTTTCATTATAATGAATGCAAACCATAAAGTACTGTGTGTTCTTCAGTATTGCGAGGCGTCTTGGCTCCGTCCCAGCCGCACCACCATAAAACGCGCACCACCTCCACACCAGAGGGAAGAGCATTAAAGACATTGTGCGGGATTGTGCCACGGGAAACGAGGTTGAGTCATGTGTTTGCAGGCTTATGTAAGTTTAAAACAGCAGTGCTGGGTCTCAGACAGGACGCTTTGATTTCCCACCGCAAAGTCGCCGTGTTTGGATTGGTAGAATGTTCAGCTCGTCCACAGATCAATGCCATACAGCTGTCTTTAATAGTTCTGTATCTGTGGCGCTGAAGCCGATGACGCGTTCTGAATGTAGAAATAATATTATTTTGATTGCGTAACACACAAAGATGAACAGATGTCGGGTCGAGGACCGATGAGGCACGGGTCATACTTTTCCTCTGACTCTGAGGAGCTTAAGAGACTCGTCCACACGGTAATCTGCACAAAGTCCAGTTTATTACACTCTTCGGTACGTCTCCGTGAGCTTCACATCAATCATCTGTAGGAGGCTGAGGGTTAACGCCGGGCAGTGAGACAGGAACATGAATATTTTTTAACTGGTCTCAGCTCAGGGCCGTGCATTTTACACCTGGACCTTCAGTAAAGATCCGTCCTGAAGGATAAGCCCTGAAATATATAAGGCTTCAGGTTCAAAAACAGTACAACGGAAGGTTCATTTCAATGTTGATGTGATCAGAGCATCAGTTTTTACTACGAGGGTCACAGGAGCGTTCCCAATGCCCATCCAAGGGAGAACATTTCCGTCGCTGGGCACCCACTCACTCACTGGGATGAGGGGGTAGGGTGTGGTAGCTCAGTAGTGAGGGTTGTGGATTCAAATCCCAGGTAAGCTGAAGTTAGTAATGTGAGGTCCTTGAGCAAGACCCTCAATCCACATTTCAGTTTTTTTTTTGCCATCGAGGCGGATGCTGAAAATCCAGTTTTAATTGGCTGAAAACATCTGTTCATCAAAAGTAATCTCCAATCAGAGACCAGCCTTCCAGAAGGCTCTGATATGGAGAACTCAAAATCTGATTGGTTGAAGCAACACTTACTTAATGCTTTAGGAGGCACAAAATTAATTCTGAACATGTAGGCAGAAATATTTCAAACCTGGCATCCAGTGATGCTAAACTGTGATTGGCTAGCTGCTCTAATAAGAAAATGCATGTCTGGAAGCGCCGTAGCCGAGGAAAACGTTATGAACATATTTATGGACAGAATATAATTAACATCAGTCTGTGAGTCAGATATTTTTAGGTTTTCCAAGGAAAACTTGAAGGACCTGACTGCCCGCTGCTGGTAGCCACACTTTCTCACCATGTCGCGGCTTTACCGTCTCGCCTCCGAAGCATCTTGCTTCCAAACATCAGCAAAAATTTTAAAAGAAAGGTAACCGTCAAATCAAATGGTGGTTACCATGGCAACGACATTTTTTTAAACTATAGCACAAGTACAAAATGATTTTTAGTTCTTAACTTTTTGAAAATGTCAAAAAAAATGTACCCGCCTAGAACTTTTCGGGCGCTACCCACCGGTTGAGACTTGCTGCACTATGGACTAATGGTTTGCAACATCCGAATCATGAATTTTGGGTGTTTTATTCTGTCTCACAGTCGCAGGTGCAACTAGCTTTGCATCAGCTTAGTGAAAACAGTTTAGGGAAGGCCCTTGTGTGCATGATCACGACTGTGTGTGATTCTATAAAGCAAGATCTGTAAAGCTATTAGGTGAATTCTGTTTTATTGATCGTACAAACACCATCTGTCTGTCTATAACATTATCATTTCCAAAAAAACAAAAACAATAAAACACCAAGCTTTTGTTTATTCCATTTTAAATCGGAATCAACATACAGCCTGCAGACTGACCTGAGACCAAGATGTTTAAACTGTTCCAAACACTTCAACCAACTATGTACAACAACATTTTCACACCATGCCCTTTTTTTAATATCTTTTTTTTAGTGTGGTCGTTTGTTATTTCCCTCAAACCCTACTGTAATCATACCGACCCGAACGGAAACAGTACACAATGGTGGTTGGTATGTTCTGGGCCTGAAAACCAATCGGCTTGGAGAGCTTCCCCACTGAGTCATTCATTTGAACACTGACCTCAGTGTGAGGACGAGGCAGGGGTGTTTGGGGGGGAGGGGGGTTGTTTCTCCAGAGCGCAGCGGATCAGTTCATGCCGTGAGACACAGGTCATCGTGGTGGAAGTGAAGAACAGATCCAGCAGAGCGTTTCACCTCACGCTCGGTGATTGTTGAGCGTCTGGAAAATAAAACAAATATACTTTATAACAATCGAACCTTCATTTCTGGCCGGTACACGGTGTTCTGTTGTACTGAACAAGAGCAATCTGTCATAATATCTGTCTCTAGCTATTTTTAAAAAAAATCAAGTCCTGAAATATTAAGGCTTTGGATTTGAAAATAGTCCAAGGGAAGGTTTATTTTACTGCTGATGTAAGCAATACCACGGCTTTTACTGCGAGGGTCGCAGGAGCGTTCTCTACGCCCGTCCAGGGGAGAACATTTCAGGCACTGGTTAGACATCCAGGACATCCTGGGCCTCCACACTGTATAGTTGCAAGTTAAAGCAGCAAATTCACCATGGATCTATGTTTTTGGAAAACCCTGAGGAAACCCACGTGAAAACGGGAAGAACATGAATACTCCACCCAGATGTGGGTTCGAACCTGGATCGAGGCGCACGTGTAGCAGGACCCAATTTATATGTTAATCTCCATTTTCCTTAACACATAGTCTGTGTGTATGTGAATGGAGGTATACAGACGTATATAGAACATCTAGCTGAACCGCCGTGCAGCGTTATGGTGGAGAACTTAATTACAACATGAAAGTTGAAACGCATTTGTTTTTGAATAACTGATGATTTTGTTTATATATTTAAAATAAACTTATTTATTATAGAGTGAAATTTGGGGCAGTTTAAATACTCACAAAGACCCCAATCCATCTGAGGTGTTGCATTCGATGGAGATAGGACGAACAATGAAACGTGGGAAAGAGAAAACCCATTGATTTTTCCAAGAACATGGTAGGTTATCACAGTGCAGGGTTTCAGCCTTGCAGATACTCAGGAAGACCTCAACGTGACCCTGACGGGGTCTTACATTTGATGGTGAAATCAATAAAACCACCAAACGTAGGAAGGTGAGAAGTACTTGGTTTTGGCAATGACATGGTTGGAAATCACGGTTCCAAATTTCAGCCTTGTAAATACTCAGGAAGAGGGAGAATTAGGACTTTGGCATTTAAAGGTATAAATGACTACTGTAAATCACACCCATAAATGTACTCCAATTTTTCTTGGGTTGAACGCATTGAGCCGCCAAAACCCTGAGTCCCACAAACTTGGGGGGTAGGTGCAGCTGGTGTGCATCTTCACCGATAACAACAGTCACACTGATTGGCCTTTAATTGGCGCAAAAGTGCAACAAAGCTTGTTTAGGCCTCAAATTACACATTATATTCTGCCTAAATACAGATCAATAGATTTTCATATACACTGTATATTTTTACTAATGTTCACGCGGCTGAACTGATTTGCAACCTCAGCGTTTTCTGCAGATGTGCTCTACGGTGTTCGGCGTTAACGGATTCTGTCAACTTCTGCTTCACACTGCTGATCTGAGAACTGTTTTTTTCTCCCTTACTCATATCCTGACATTGTGTCGGCTATCTTTTCCACTTTAAATACCTACATGAGGAGTTTCAGCTTTGTAGCTACTCGCCAAGCGCCAATCCATCCGAGGTTCTGCGTTCGATGGAAATAATGAACGAATAAAAAAGGTGAGAACCTGTTAGAACATGATCCGGAATCACAATGCCAAGGTCCAGGCTTGTAGGTACTCGGGACGCGAGAGAGATAGTGATGAGTGTGATTGATCAAAACACATTAGCCATGATAGAACCCAAAAACGCTTATTTTAAAAGCTGTGTGGAATGAATTAATGTAAAATACATTTTTAAAGTGCTGAGTAACTGATAAGTCAGTTAAAAATCATCGTACGGCGGACGAACAAAATTCCATTAAATGGAAAAACTCACCGAAAGTACAAACACCTTAAAATAGAACCTGAACAAAACGTGAGTTAATGGACGTTCTCAATTTTCCAATAAGTCATGTTCCTACTTTTAGAACTGGGACTTAAATTAAAATGATGTAAAAATAAAATAAAAAACGGCAGGTTTACTGGTTTCTGAACCCAAGACCTTTCAGGAGTTATTTTTACATTTTACAGTAATTCAGTACAGATTACATGCAGACAGAGGAACACCCTGATTTTAGGAAACATTCACTCAGTTTACATTTCAGTAAATCCATCTTACTGGAGGAGGAGGACGCTGAGGTCAGAGCTTCAGGGAATTTCTTTTACAGGCCACCCTTTCCTCTGGGCTTTGATTCCAGCATTGTCGTGATAATGCAAAAGAAGGACACGCCCCCTTCAATCCAACAAGTACAAACCGAAATATAAGTTAAATAATATAATGTAAAGACTTTTTTAACATTAGTGGAATGTTGGGCCAATTTTACAAAACCAAACGTTAATGAATCAGGACCAGAGACTTTTAAAGTTTTCATGGTGAACGATTTAAATCAAGTTCAGCATGTCCTCCTCCTAGTACTGGGTTTCCATGTCCTTCCTCTGTTTGTGTGGGTTTTCTCCGGTTTCCTCTCACAGTCCAAAAACTGGATTGGCATGGGTTTGAACTCCAGCAGGAATGATCCACGTGGCGTTTGAGGTGCAGTCATGAGAATCATCACACTGTGAAACTACAGGAAGTGTAGGTCTCACTGAACTTCATTCATTTTGTGCATTGTCGCCTCCTGCAGGCCGGGAGGTGCACGTCTCTCCACCAAGCCTTCCAAGCAGAAACATCCATTTACTCGAGCAGACTGTGTAAATATGCTAAGGAAGTGTTGTTTCATGTCATGTGGCAGCCATGTTAGGAAACAAAAGTGGGGTGGGGAACATGTCAAACTCCACCCAGATCACGATTCGAACCTGGACTCCCCAGTGCTGAAAGGCGAACGTGCCAAACATTAAGTCATCATGCCGCCTGTTTTTTTTATTATTATTATTTTATTTGTATTTGATGTTCGATTCTCTGTGGAGAAATAAAATAAGTTAATCACCCCCCCCCCCTCCCTCCCCCCCCCCCCCCCCAAACTATTCTGCAGCCCACACACCTCCCACTTCCTGTCACTCAGCGGCCTGGAATGTATTCTTGCTCATTCAGGTGAACGGTATGCGAGGATGCGGTTCTGTTTTCCTCGGCTGAGATTGAGAACCTCTCACAGATTGAGAGGACGCATAATAAATCAGTCATCTGTCTCTGAGCAACGTCAAAGTAGGTCGACTATTTTTATTCTTTCCTTCGATCCTGAAGATTCTGCTCGGCAACACGACGTCGGATGACAGAAGAATTTACAGAAGAATTAAAGTATGAAACGTGCAGCGTATCAGCTTCTAATCTTCATATGTTCATATAAAATAATCAGTTATCTTTATTACTGACACCACTTCTGCTTTTAATAAATAAAAATGCAGAATGGTATTTTTATTATTTGGGATGTGCAGGTCAACATGAAAGGCTTTTCCAAACCCCAATTCCTAAAATTGATCATTGGTGTGATGAAGGTGTTGTTAACCATTACCTTCCAAATAAGTGGGTAGTAACATCCTCTTCCTCGTCCTCCACCTCAGCTGGATCTGCATATTCGAGCCACCAGTTTTACACCACATGCCCTTCCTGATGCGACCCCCCCCTCCCAATTTATCTGATATTGAAACCAGCACTGATACGGTACACCTCCAATGACAAGGACAAGTTTCCTTTTGGCACTTCTGTGGATGTAGTAATGAAACTGAAAAGCATGTTCACTCCACTGGGAATCAAACCCATGACCTTTTGTCTGCGAGACAGAAGCGCTAACAGCTGCCGCCTTGTTGTGCGCAGTAATATAATGCACAGTTTTTCAAATGGTCATCTGCGGGCACGATCTGGGCGCGTTTCCATGTCCTCCCCGTGTCTGCATGGGTTTTCTCCGGTTTCCTCCCACAGTCCAAAAACATGGATTCAAGGTAAATTGAATGCTCTAAATTGCCCCTTATAGTGTGTCTTTCTGTGTGGGTGTGCACATGAGTGTGTGCCAGGCGATGGATTGGCACTCTGTGTATATCTGCCCAGCACCCGAGATGGTCTCCCTTGGGTGGGCATGGGGAACCCCACCGCGACCATCGTAGAGGAATAAGCTGGATGGATTTCTGTGCTGTTTTCAGTGTTAAACTCTACATTTATTCTCTATAAATTGTGTTTCGTGTATTTTGGAGTCTTCCTAATAAATGAACTGGATTTTAATGAATTTAAATGGAAATGGGCGCCTCGGTTTTTTCAGATTTGACCGATTGTTTGCAGGCGGATTAGCAACAAAAACAGAGATTCCACTGTACATTTTTAAAGAATGAAAATTAATTAATGCTCATCTGATTTTGTACTCGTCTTTTATGTGAGGGGGAAAAAAACGCAACAGAGAGGTACACATCAGACAGTGCAGCGTACTCGTTGCCATGGTAACCACCATTCATTGCCCAGTTACCGTTGTCTTTAATTTTGTGATGACGTTCGGAGGCAAAATCAGTTTTTAAAATGTGGAATTTTATTTATTCAGAAAAAGTTTCTCAATTCTTAAGTTTTTTTTAATTGCCCTTTAATTTACTTTACATGCATATGTATGTTCCAATGTAGAACGGTTGATTAGCTGTCTGTTACATTTTCGCATAATAATGTTCATTTTAATCAGGAACCAAAAAGGTTTTTGCACTAGTTTGTACTTTAATAAAAACAAAATTATTAAAAAGGAACCAAAAAATTCTGAGTCATCAGGAGACCCACTGGATAAAGGACGGGTTGTTGTGCAGGAAGCATTGGACTCCACCCGTGATCTCGAATCAATTCCAACTTTTATTACTGTAAAACCAGTCATACCGTTGAAACAAAAGGCTTTTAGAAAAAAGGTCTTAAGGCTCCAAGCTTTCATTTCACATAAACATACACACAGGATACTCATATTTACACAAAACATCTCATATTGTTCTGTAAAACAAAGTGTTGAAACATGCCAAATACTTGCTGACTTCTTGTAAACTAAGAACATAGAAACTTTTTTTTTAACTAAACTGAAGGGTACCACAGGCGATAAGCACGTCCGATATAATAAGGTTCAATGTAAACCTGCCTCAGTCTCAGCCAGCAGTGTCCTGGCTTGTACAGAGTCACATTTTATTTATGCAAACTTCAGTCCGTGACTTTAAACCGCACGTTTAAAAGCTCCGGTCGTTTCCATTGCGTTAAAATCAGTGCAAATACAGAATGCGCAAAATAAGGCCAAGGTCCTGCGATCTCCATGCTGGCACTACAATGCGAAAATATATTTTTTAAGTGCATTTAAAAGCAGGATGACTTGTTTTTTTTGCACGGCATAATGAGACAGAGCCCTTGTTCCCATCCCCCTCTATCCTTTCTTTTCTCTGGAGTTGCCACTAAGCTCTCGCCACACCATGTACATTTTCACACAGCATCCCATAAACATCACATAAAGGTCCCGAAAAAAGGCCTTAAAGGAGAAATGTGTTAAGCAGGCTGCTCGTGGGGTTCAAACCGACTTCTTTGGCCGACCTTGAAGACTTGGGGCAGGCCTAGGCTTGTGGTTAAGGACCCGAAGGTCCCCGGTTCGATTCCCGGTCCCACTATGTACCACGGCTAAAGTGCCCCTAAGCAAGGGATCAACCCCCCTGGGCGTTGTATACAGGGCTTCCGCTGCTCCAGGCACGTGTGATCACTTCACTCAGCGTGTGTGTGTGTGTGTGTTTTACGGCACGTCTGGGTTAAATGTGGAGGACAAAATAGCTCATTTCTTCTTTAAAAAACAAGATGATATTTTGCACGTCATGAGACCGAGCCCTTGTTCCCCACCCCCTCCTGTTCTCTGGTGCATCTCACCCCACTAAGCTGTCGCCACACCGTACGTTTTCACATAGTGCCCATGTTAGCGCAGTATCCCATGAACACTGATGCCAACTCCCCAATAAGGAAAGTAGCTATTCGCTGTCTTAAAAGTCGCTAAATGATGTCATTGCCTAATTTGCATATTAGCCTATTTGTCCATTCGAAGCTGTAGAATAATGGGATGAGGGAGAAAAAAATCGTGCAAAATATTTAAGAACTACAAATAAACTGTTGATTCATTTCTTTTTGCCTTAAAATAGGCCGTCACTTCTGAAAATAAATACATAACTGTAAGGCTTTGTGAAAACCCACATTACAAATATCATTTTTACATACATTACATTAATTTTGCCCTGTGGGTTTAATTAAAAGACTGTTATAAGGGCAGCACGGTGGCTTAGTGGTTAGCATGTTCGCCTCTTAGCACTGGAAGTTCCCGATTCGAATCCTGGGTAAAGTTTCCATGTCCTCCCCATGTCCGCTTGGGCTTCCTCCGGGATCTGTAGTTTCCTCCCACAATCTAAACACATGGATCTAAGGTAAATTGGCTGCTCTAAATTGTCCCCAAGCCCAGTGGGGGGTGAGATGACATT
>JAOUQT010329202.1:0-13553 GCA_025769995.1 Xyliphius kryptos
TGGGTACTGACTCACCTGGGGCAATTTCAGTGCAATTATTCCGCATACTTATAGAGAGAACATGCAAACTGTACACAGACATCAAGTGTTGAGAATTGCATTCATAATGAAAAATTATAAGGTTGTGGGCAGTGGACTTAAATTTAGATGCACAGGTGGCGCCCTGCAGATTTGAACAACGCCCCCCTGCACTGAAGGCGTCCTGCCGTACCATGGTCAGAGGCTTGTGACCTGAACATCCAAGGTTTGATTGCCGGTCCCACCAAGTACTATGGCTAAAGTGTGGAGCTATATACAAGGCTGCCCACCGCTCATGCACAAGTGTGTGTGTGTGTGTGTTTGTGTGTGTGTGTGTGTGTCCGGCGCGGTGTTGCTGTGATTGGCGTCTCTTCGTTAGTGCGTTTATTTCTGTAGTTTCAGTTACAGACTTCAGGGACTTGTTCACTGGTGTAAAAATGCCCGGCATGAATAAATAATTTGGGATCAGCTCTTCAACATTCGGTTACAAAGTGACCCCGAAACGCCGCCTGTAATTTGACACGCTTCAGTAAACGTACTTATGCACTTATTAAAACTGCAATCAGTAAAGATTATCATTAAAGTGAGAGGTCCGGTGGTCTGCATGGTCCATGTCTGACCGACACCACACTGTTTAATAACGGAGACGCTGAAACACAACAGTAAATTATGCTGACATGGTGTCACAACAGCCCATAATTTCAGTGTGTGATGAAAAGAAGCTGCATTTTGCTCATGGAATGTCTCAGGACTGAAAACCGAAAAATCTTTTAAAACAAAATTAGAACTGATGTGTTCTGGAAACAATAAAATCAGGTCTGAGGGGAAAAAAAAACCAACAAACTGTTTATCAGAGCAGATCTGAAACCCATCATTCATCCATTATCTTTTGTTTAATCCTCTACCAGGGTTCCCCGTGCCCATTTAGAGGCAAACACTTCGGGCACTGAGCAGACACACCCAGGACCAGGTGCACACTGGGTACACACTCACACACAGGGAGAACATTGAAATTCCATCTATATTGGGATTCAAACCTGGATCCCCAGCACTGAGATGAAGACATGCTTTTCACTAAGCCACCGTGCCGTCCACACACGCGCACACACACACACACACACACACACACACCAAACTGCCGAAACATGAGATATGCACGACAGAGCCCCACCCCCCTTTTACCCTGCACACCATGGGATCTCCCAACATAGCTGTTGCTTCACATGAAACATCTATTCCTTCAATGTTCTACAAATCTCTGCAGCAGGTAACTGTTTGTTTCCATCGGTCGCATACTTCGGGAAAAACTGTAAAGAAAAGAAAAGTTCCACCACTTACATCCATCCATCATCTTCCGCTTATTCCTCTACTAGGGTCGCGGTGGGGTTCCCCATGCTAGGCAGGGTGCCAATCTGTCGCTGGGTGCACACACACACACACACACACACACACACACGGCAGTTTAGAGCATTCAGTTTACCAGGAATCCATGTTTTTGGACTGTGGGAGGAAACCGGAGAACCCAGAGAAAACCCATGTGGACACGGGGAGGACATAAAAACCACTCAGATCAGGATTCGAACCGGGAATCCCCAGAGCTGAGAGGCGAACGTGCTAACCACTAAGCCCCTCACTGCTTACAATAAACTGAAAACCAAATCGTCCCTTTAGTTTATTGGTTTGAGGTCCGCAGTAGACAACGTCTGGATCCGGACCCTGACCGCAGTCCGCCTAGACCTCTGCTCTATAGAATTTGTGTTGCTGGTTACGATGTTTACAGTTCTGGGTTGATTTTAATTGTTTTAGTTCCTCGTAAAATCTGTACTCAAGACAAATTTAAAAAAATAAAAAATTCCCATCATGTTCCATCAGAGCGTTTAGGGATTGTAACACGTACAGAACCCTTTTATATGCTATACATAAAACAATGAAAGGATAACAGCTGAAGCGTTTAACAAAGAGCCGCAGATGTAGCAGCTGAACTCTGGAACATGAGCTGAGTGAGGGCCACAGTGCCAGCGCTCTCGTTCTCAGACTCCATTCTGTCTGCGTGCTTGTCGTGGTCCCGCGGAGCGGAGCGTTTTCGGGGCCGCGGCGTGCTGCAGGCCTGAACTGGCTCAACATGAGAGTGGGAAGTTGGCCTGGGGCTCAACAGGAATCCCCATCGACGTGGCGGCTTTGCACCGGAGCTTCTGCTGCTCGGAGGGATGAGGGAATGGGAAAAGGCAAGGACTTGGCCACGGATCCGTTAAAATATAGAACCACGGGGCCCTTTGACGCATCGCTATGGAGACCTGTAGTGATAGAACTTGGTTCGAATGGAGTTGCCATGTAACGTTCTTTTTTCACCAAGTGAAATTCGTTGTAAACACATTAGTATTGGGACACCCACAAATTACACTTAGAGCAGCTTTTATAACACCCCGTTTTAAACGGACCCCCGTCCCGCTCCAGAGACCATCAGAATATTTGTTTTAATCCCTGCAAAAAATTGTAATTGTTGCATATGCCCCAATTATACTTACTAACGGAATACACGTGCAACGCTACTGTGGAGAACTTAACAGAAGCTAAATGATAAAAGCATGTTCTCCTACTTAGAAAGATGAAAGAGGTCTGTAATGTTCATCATAGGAACAAAATGAGAAAAAAATAACCAGGAAATAACATTGTAGGAATTTTAAGGAATTTATTTGTAAATGATGGTGGAAAATACGTATTTGGTCACCCACAGAAAAAAAAGCAAGAATGATGGTCCTCACAGACCTGTAACTGCTTCATCAAGAAGCTCTTCTGTCCTCCACTCGTTATCTGTATAAAAGACACCTGTCCACAGCATCAAACAGTCAGACTCCAAACTCAACCCTGACCAAGACCAAAGAGCTGTGGAAGGACACCAGGAAGAAACCTGTAGAGCTGCAGCATGCTGGGAAGAGTGGATATACAACAGTCCAGCAAGTTGGTGTGAAGAAATCAACTGTGGGAGCAACTGTAAGAAAATGGAAAACATTCAAGACCATTGATGATCTCCCTCGATTTGGGGGCAGAATCTCATCCTGTGGGTCAGAATGATCCTGAGAACGGTGAACAACAATCCCAGAACTCCACAGAGGGACCTGATGAACGACCTGCAGAGAGCTGGGACCAAAGTAACAAAGGCTACCATCAGTACCTCAATACACCCAGAGGGACTCCCATCCTGCAGTGCCAGGCGTGTCCCCCTGCTTGAGCAGGACATGTCCAGACCCGTCTGAAGATTGCAGAGAGCATATGGATGATCCAGGATTGGGAGAACATCATGTGATCAGATGAAACCAAAATCTAACTTTTTGGTAAAAATTCAACTCGTCGTGTTTGGAGGAATAAGGTTGCTGAGGTGCATCCCAAGAACAGCATACCTACTGTATAGCATGGGGGTGGAGACATGATGCTTTAAGGCTGTTTCTCTGCAAAGGGGACACAACGACTGATCCGTGTTAAGGGAAGAATGAACGGGGCCAAAACCTCCTTCCATCAGTGAGAACATTAAAGATGAAAAGTGGCATGACAATGATCCCAAACACACCACTCGGGAAACGGGTGAGTGGCTACATAAACAGAATGTCAAGCTCCTGCAGTGGCCTATTCCGTCTCCAGACCTCAACCCCATAGAAAATTTGTGAAGGGAGTTGAAAGTGTGTGTTGCCCAGCGACAGCCCCAAAACATCACTGCTCTAGAGGAGATCTGCAGGAGGAACGGAACAAAGCAGCAGCTAGTGTGTGCACCCCTGCTGGAGACTTACAGGAAACATCTGATCTCTGTCATTGTAACAAAGGTTCGGTAACAAACTATTGAGCTGAACTTTTGTTATTGACCAAATACTTATTTTGCACCAAAATTTACAAATCAGTACTTTAAAAATCCTACAGTGAGATCTGGATGTTTTTTCCCGTTTTGTCTCTCAGAGCTGAAGGTTAGCCATGATGAACGTTACACACCTCTCTCATCTTTCTAAGAAGAAGAACATGCCAATAGGTGGCTGACTAAGTACTTATTGGCCCCAATATATGTATGAATAAAGATTCCAGGTTACTGTACATTTAAACACTGGACTCAGACTGTATTCATACGGTACCTGTGGGAACACCTGTGGAGAGCATGGCACTAAATTCATTTTCTAAGGTAATGCTGACCAAGTACAACATCTTCTATTGATTTAGAATCTGTGGGTTTCCTCTTGAGGAATCAGGACTTAATTGGATTTCCTGGCTGAAGCTCAACCAAATATGTTCTGCTTGAAATTCACTGCCCTCTGTCCTCACTAAGTGTTTCCTAACAGCTGGCGATCAGAAAACGGAAATTTCTTTTAAAAAATGAGCACACGGACCACTTTTAAAGTCAGAGTAAACAATGCATCCAACCAACACCAGGATTTAAACCTCGTTAGTTTACTAACACACAAATAAAATCAAATGTCCCCAAAACACACTAATGTTCTCAGAAAGACTGCAATTCTGGAATCACACAATCAAGTCCTCATTTTTTTTTGAATTGTGACTCTCATCCTGCATAACTGCTCTGACCGAGACTGCAGTCTACGAGAAAAGGGCCACAAGGAGGTCAGGAATCTCCTGTAACTTGCTTCCAACTTGCACATCCTCCTCCATCCACAGTGTGACACCACAGTCAGCCCTGCACCAGTCAACAGAACCGGGAGCATCCACAACTAAACTGCGTTGAAGGCGTTGGACTCAGCTAAAGGTTCAATTCCCAGGTCCACCGTAATTACCAATGTGGGTTCTTGAGCAAGACCCTTAAGCCTCATGGCTCCAGGGTGCTGCATCAACCTCGTGTCCTGATCCCAACCATGTTGGGATACTTCTAAGTCACCTTAGATCAAAGTGTCTGCTAAATAACCAAATGATCCAGCACTAAGCTCTTAATGCAATCAGCGTCAATATACCGCTCACCAAATCAATAACTACTGGAATAGTGGACATGTTTATTCTGAAGGCAGTTGTGTTTGAGTGAGTGATGGTGTTTAGAGTTTATATATCTCAAATGAAGGTATTATTATAGAGTGAGGTTTGGGGCGATTAAACATCTGAGGAATGTATAGAGTGTGAGTTGGAACTACAGCGTCCACGCGTTCGCTTTCTTACGGGAATTTATCAGTAGGTTTTCCAAGAACACCATAAGCAACGACGGAGCTGAGTTTCAGCTTTGTAGGTTCTCGCCAAGCGCCAATCCATCGAAGGGGTTGCGTTCGATGGCGATGTCAAATGAACAATGGAATATAGGAAAGCAAGAATAATTTTAAGGACATGGTTGCGAATCACAGTTCCAGGTTTCCTCCTTGTAAACCCAGATTTGACACTGGAGGGATTTTGCTATTGATGGCAAAATCAAACAAATATCAAGAAAACCCCGATGCCAAATGAGTACCTTGAAGGTTCTTGGGACGTGGAAAAATTAGTGAGAAGCCAGTGAGATCGGGCTTTGGTGTTTATTAGTATAGGTTTCACCTGGACAAGCATGATCTCCATGGTTACAGCTGCAGCCATGGAGTGGAACCTAAAGACTTTGATACAGATGCACACAGATGCACATCCAGGAAAAACGTTTCAGGCAGACACACCCAGGCCAGGGCGACAATCTATCACTCAGCAAACTCACTCACACAGGCACACTATACATAGGGGCATTTTAGAGCATCCAATTGACCTTTAGTCTATGGTTTTGGCCTGTGGGAGGAAACCGGAGGACTCAAACCCAGATTGGGATTTGAACCAAGATTTCCAGCACTGAGAGACGAACGTTTTAACCACTAAGCCACCATGCCGCCTGGATACAATACCAATACTTAGTACAGAAGTATACATTACTTTCTTTAACAATCAGCCAGTGGTCTACAGATGAAGGGCCTTGTTAAAGGAGGAGGTGAAACATCACCAGGATCCGACTTCAAGGCAGCAGAGCTTCATCCAGTTTCAGGCATCTCAGAATAAACAACGTCAAACCCCACAATCGTTATGATAGCGATGGAGATCCACAGTCCTATAAGGACAACATGCTCTCATCTTTCATCTTGGCTGTAAGTCAGAACATATCAAAGCCTCTGTTGGAGGAAGTTTAACCCTCTGAGCTCAGAACATAGCATGTTTCTTCCAGCTGTTCATATGAACATTTGATCATTCTTAACATCGTGACCCTTTGAAAGCGAGACGGCCGACAGACCGTCGTTTCAGAGGGCTGCATCATGAAGCTTCTCTTTCGTGTGAGTCCAGTACATTTAGAGCCGTCGGCGGTCCTCTCAGGAGGTACGGGATGTCTGGCTGGAGGAGCTGTGGGGTAATCTGTCTTTTGTTTAACTTTCGCTCCAGACTCTCGCCTGTTTTTTTTCCCTCGCGGTTTGATTTAAAGCAGGTTGTGATGCTGCACTGATGGAGATGAGCTCAGAAAACAATTTTTATTATTAATTATTAGTATTAATATCACTATTATTATTATTATTATGATTATTATTAGCTCTTAAGTGAACTTTACAAAAATAAACCAGACATGTGGAATGATTCATCAGGGGAAAGGCATCGGTTTCCAATCCTAAAATAATGAACATCCTTTAATGAATACTAACTGTTGGATTAAAATGTAATACAGATTGTTTTTAATCACTTATTAGTTTTGAGGTTCAATAATTTATATCTATAGTATTTATTACCAAACTTTTCACATTTTAACCAAAAAAAAAAAAATCCATATTCTAACCTTTTTATAACACATTTATCCTCTAACCATACAGGTGGACTTCAATTTTGTAGTTATAGACTGATCAGGACCCCCACAGAGTAATAGTTGAGACCCTATATTTGTCTAACTCCTAGTTCATCAAAAGTTGCCAGTGTGGGCCAGAGTGCTGCTTCACTCTGCAGTCCTTATTATCTCCGTATCTTCCTGGTTTTTAGGTGGCAAGTAAACGAGGTTTTCCAAACATCTTCTTCACCAGGTTCTAAGGTGAAGCATGAGGTTCTAAGCTTAAACATGCTCAGTACCTGATACATTTCTTCTGTGAGATGTTTCTCCTGAACATCACCAGATACTCTGAATTCTAAGGTGGTTTGAGGGTCATACCAGAGAGCCTTTATATGGACATAACCTTCCACTGAATACAGAAGGATGACACAACTGCAGCGGTCGATGCAGAGATAAAAGTAAAAGCTGTTACTGTAGTCTTTGTGGGCGGAGCAATCCTCATGGGTATGCCACTGCGTGGATTTAAATAGAGCTTGGAAAAATAATTCCATCACTGAGCCAATGTTCACGTTTCACCCGGGACTTGAGGTTTCTTTCATCATTTAATGGTTCAACTTTAGCCAACAGACACCCACTCTGAGTCCTATCCCTTCCAACTCGAGACAGTGGAATGGAACTTGCTTCTGAACAGCAGACCATGAGAAAATGTACAAACCAGCGTTTGGAAGGCGGTAGATTTCCCCTGATTGGCCGCTGTCCTGAAAGTGGTCTCTTAAAAATAGCAGTTTCTAAACTAAGATTATTGTCTGATATTCTCTGTAAAGATTCAAATCAAACCCACTGACTTAATTACTAAATGCATCTGTTTGGACGAGAGTGTGATGTATGAGGACCTTGTGGCAGCTTCTCCCGGCGTACTACAAGAACATATCCATCAAATATGACATGAAGGCACATTAACCACCATTATTTACTCTGCTGCCACCCGCATGGAGGTTGTGGACTTTCAGCTCTACACCGGCTGAGAAACAGATATTTTTAGTTTGTTTTTCGCCTGAAGTGCTGCGGGATACGACTTGTTCCCACTCGTGTTCACACTGTCAGTTTAATGCCTGAGGATCTCAAAGTCCAAGGTGAAATACTGCTGGTTACACAAAATAAAGGTTACGAATTCATTTGAAGGTTTTCTCAGATGTTGACTTGCATGAACTCAATGTCTTTTGAACGCCAAAGCCCTCACTGACCTCAACAATTCTATTAAACTTGGTATCACGATTCCCAATCATGTCATTGGAAAAAAAAATTGTTACATTTCGCCATCAAACACAAGACAGTGTCATGTTGGGGTCTTCCCAAGTACCTACAAGGCTAAAACTTGGCTGCATGATTTCCCATCATGTCTTTGAAAAAATTACCTGCCTCACACGTTCCTAAATTCGATTTTTCATTGGATATTGCCATTGATCGCAAGACCCCTTCAGTGTCACTCCGGGTCTTCTGAGAACCTACAAGGCTGAAACTTGGTTTTGGGATGATCTACCATGACCATTAACGCTTTCCTGCGTTTAATTGTTCATTCAGTATCGCGACACCTCAGATGGATTGAGGGTCTTCGCAAGTATGTCTATTGCCACAAACCTCACTCTATAGGAACACAGACTTTTTAAACATATGACCTCCAAAGCCGTCACTCATTCTAAAACTATTGCGATTCAACCTTCATTTCGTTATCAAGTTCTTTATCGTTGCGAAGCATGAGCATTCTGCTGGTCTAATCATTAATTCTACCTCTTCTCGAGTATCTACAAAGCTGAGCTAAGCACCGTGGTTACCTAGCATGTCCTTGGAAAAAACAAATGGGTCCTTGCTTTTATGGGTTTGATTGTTTGTTCACTATCTCCTTGGAACACCACACCTAGGATAAATTGGGGGTCTTCACAAGAACCTACAAAGCTGAAACACTGATTCCCTACCTTGTCCTTGACCAAGCAGGTTCTCACTTTCCTACTTTAAACTGTTTGCTATCTTCATTGAACGCAACACCTCAGATGGATTGGGGTCTTGGCGAGTAACTACAAGGCTGAAATTTGGCACCGTGTTTAACTACCATGTACTTGGAAAAACCAATGGGTCCTTACACTATATTCATTCCACATATTCATTTTAGATGTTTAAATCGCTCACTCTATAATGTGTTCATTTGAGATATATAAACTCCAAATGCCATCACTCATTCAAACACAAATGCCTTTCAACGTTGTTAGCAGGTTCTCCCCATAGCGCAGCACGGCTATTCCGCTGGTTATTTCATAAAGTTCAGTTGGTTAGAATCCAGCAGCTAGTGTTTGGACTAAAACTAGAGGCTTTGCTCAAATTTGCCCTGTTTTATTAAAACTTACATAAAATACAAAAATTTCTTTTAGCTGCAAATAAAGACCGACTTATAACAATGAGTCATCAAAGCTCCTGTAGTGTCCCAAAACTTCTGTTCATAAAATGTATGATTGATTTGCTAAAAAGGAAACAAACAAAAAAAGAAAAACAAGACTCATTTTGTCAACATTTAAACACGGAAACCCAGAACCGTCGGCTGATTTTTGCTGGCGTGACGCTGGACATATAAAAATCATAAAACAGACGATGAACATTCAGAATGTTTTACAGTTTGGAGGAAAAGCAGGTCTGTTGTCTCTTCCAGACTAAAATGTGATGGTTATATTAATCATTTAACATTTTGATCCCAGGCGAGGCTTTAAAGTGTGTTTCCAATACTGCTATCCAGCCGAACACACACACACAAACACACACACACACACACACACACTCATATACTATAGAATCCCTCAAGTCTAAGGATAACAAGCGCTCTCCTGCCAAAGCTTTATCAGATCCTCCAAACTTCACTGTGAAGAATGGTTCTTCATGAACATGACGGGGCAGGAAATCCAGATTTTAGAGAGAGAGAGATGATAAATGCTCAAAAGTCAGGACTGTCTGCATCCATGTGCGATTTGGATCTGACCGGGGTTCAGATGGATGACCTGCAGCAGCTGTAAAGAAATCCTGAGAACCCCCCTCAGAAATCAGGTCTGATATTAAAATAAGGAGGCCTTTAAATATGTTTGACCTCAATACTGGACATCTGTCTCCCTCAACTATGGCATGCTTTCCAACGTCCACCTAAAACCCGAAGCATCACAGGACTTTCTCTTCTCCATTCATTCTGTATGACCATCACACTTAGTTTTAAAGTGGAGCTCAGTTTAAATTAATCAACACTGACTTACTCTGCATTCTAATTTAATCCTATTAACGTTTAAAAGAAAACCAACTTCTCATAGAGCAGCCTTTCTCATATGGTGAGTCGAACCCAAAAGAGGGTTGCGGACACGTTCCGGGTGGGTCGGGTTCAGCTTGTTAAAAATAAATACAGCGGATCCTCCGTTTTAAACAGTTGCTTTGGATTTATTCACCGTGATGGCGTGACGTGGATGATCTCATTGTCTCCGTTAAGTTTCCCTTAAGAAGTGAAAGTGAAGTTAACGCTTTACCTTCAGCGCCATCATGGGAGCAAAATAAGTTTGCAGCTCCAGCAGCACATCAAAGAAAAAATACGTAAAATTTCATTGTGGTAAAAAAAAAGTGAAATAGCTTTATTAAACATTACATTTATTTTCTATATAATGTGTTTGATGTATTTCGGAGTCTTTAGAATGAATGAACTAGATTTACGTTTATTTAAATGATTTCACTGATTGTTTGCGGACGAATTGGTAACGAAAATGGAGGTTCCACTGCACATTTAAAAAAATGTTAAATAATTAAATGCTCAGCTAATTTTGTACTCATCTTACAGGGAGTGGTAGCTCAGTGGGTAGGGTGTTGGACTATCAATCACAAGGTTGGGGGTTCAAATCCCAGGTCCGCTGAAGTTACCAATGTGGGTTCTTGAGCAAGTCCCTTAACCCTCATTGCTCCAGGGTCCTGTTTCAACCCTGTGTTCTGACCCAAACCAAGTTGGGATACTTATAAGTCGCTTTGGATAAAAGCGTCTGCAAAATAACTAAATGTAATGTAAATCTTTTATCCTTGGGGGGAGGGGGGGGGGTTGACACAAAGAGAGGTACAGGTCAGACACTTGTAGAATTCTTGTTGCCATGGTAACTGCCATTCGCTTACTGGTTACCCTTCTCTTTAAATATGTGACGTTTGGAGGCAAATTAAAAAAAACGCAAATGTATCCCCAGAGTATTTAAAATGGGAATTTTGGTTAATTTAGGAAAATTTCTTTATCAGTTTCTTGAAGTATTTGCTCTTAAATGTACATTACATGCACATGTGTATGTTTAAATGTGTTTCTGAAGGTTTTTTTTTTTTAAATAAATTACTTTGGTTTGGAATTATAAAAGTGGGTCGTAAATTAATGACCATGAGAACATGTGGGTCTCAAATTCAGAGCAGTTTAGAACCCCCGCCATACAGCACATTTGGTAAATATGTTGATTGGTACATATACATTTGGACATCCATCCATCCATCCATCCATCCATCCATCCATCCATCATCTTCGGCTTATTCCTCTACTAGGGTCTTTGTTGGGTTCCCCATGCCCATCCAGGGAAAAACATCTCAGATGCTGGACAGATATCCCCAGAACAGGCTGTCAATCCATCACTGGGTATACATTCACTCGCACAGCCACACACACAATCTACACAACGGTCAGTTTTAATGACCTTAATTTAAAGTTTAAGATGTTTGTCAATTGAGAAACCAAGATCACAGGCCGAGTCGGCTGGAGAAATTGTGGAGCCATCAATATGGAAGGCCAGGTCTTGATGAATTGAGGGTTTTGCTGGAGTTATGAGTAACAAATTAAATTTGAGACGATGGGCCTTCATCCTGGCGCCTCGGTGGTTCAAAACCTAATTTGGGTGGAGCTTTCATGTCCTCCCCGTGTCTGCGTAGGTTTTCTCCAACAATCCAAAAACATGGATTCCAAGTAAATTGAATGATCTAAATCTCCCTGTATAGTGTGTGTTTGTGGATGTGTTAGTGAGTGTGTACCCAGCGATGGATTGGCACCCTGCCCTAGGTGTATCTGCCCAGCACCCGAGATGTTCCTCCCCGCGCCGGATTAAGACGTTTCATAGTTCTACATGAATATCCATCCATCTATTAATCTGATTCTAAAAAATAATACTTTTTTGTTCTGCTGAATTCTAACGAGCCGCTGTACCACCACTGTTGAGACTCTAAGCGACCACCTTCGGTGTATCAAATTATACCTCGTCTTTAATTTAATCATTTTCCAAAGGACATAGAACTCATGCTGCTGTGAACCCGAAAAAAAGATAGGATGTACGTTATGATCACAGGGAACATGGGACGACATCAGGCATCAGCCCTAGTAGATTTATTAATAAAAGTGCAGGAAGGTCCAGAACGCATGTTGCTCACTTAGATGTTTTAGTGATATTTGATAGATAGTTCTGGATTTATTCAGTCCCTTAGACGTTTTTTCCCACCTTCTGATAATATTTTTTTGGAGTGTTTCTGACAGTCTGTACGTGAGAATACTTTAAGAATATCTTTTGAAAAACCAATTTTGCACCGTGTGTTAACCCATCCGGAAAAAAAACAAAAATGTTTGTTACTGAAGAAAAAGTGATATTTCATTTCTTTGACGGCCTCCTGTCAAACACTTCAACATTCAATCTGACTTTGCTTAGGCAGTTCAAAGTCATGCAAAAAAAAAAAAAAAAAAAAATATATATATATATATATATATATATATAAATATATATCTCAGTGCTGGAATGGATTCAAGGTAAATTCATTCATTTATTAATCCATTCATTATCTTCCTTTATGAGGGTCGCGGGGGGGTTCCCCATGCCCTTCCAGGGGAGAACGTCTTGGGCGCTGAGCAGATACACCTACGACAGAGCGCCAATCCATCCCTGGGCACACATTCACTCACACAAACAAACTATACAGGGCAATTTAGAGCATTTAATTTCCCTTAAATCCATGTTTTTGGAATGTGGGAGGAAGCCGGAGAACCCGGAGGAAACCCATGCAGACACAGGGAGCACATGAAAACTCCACCCGGATTCGTATTCGAACCGGGAATCCTTAGAGATGCAAATGTGCTAACCAACAAGCTGGCTTCAAGGTAAATTGTCTGATCTAAATTGCCCCCTATATAATATATACATTATACTACACTGCTCAAAAAAATAACAAAAGTTAATAAAGTGCCAGGTGAGTGAGACTGTGTGTGTGTGTGTGTGTGTGTGTGTGTGTGTACATAATCAACATGGGCTGAAGTCTGGCGTTACATTTTATTAGTCTGAAGCAGTTTGTTGAGTGAATGTCTTATTAAATGTCGTGGCAGTCGGGATCTGGCTCATTATTACCGAACGTACTGAAGGTGGTGAGAGTTTCTAAATATCTGATGCCTCTCATTAGTCTTCACAAAGTTGCAGGTGTGGGTTATTTTTGTCTTGAATTATTAAGAAGTTTAGAAATCAGAAAAAGTGAGCAACCGTCTGTGGCAACACAGCAAACTCAGATTCTCTAAAGCACGACACATAAAGAAACTACAACCACATAAGAGTGGAATGCAGGACAAAATGTATATACAGTGCTCCAAAAATAGTGGGAACACTTAAACAAGCTGTCCAGTTAGGAAGCAACACTGATTGTGAATCAATTGTGCAAATGGAACAGACAAAAGGTAGAAATTAGAGGCACTTAGCAAGACCCCCCTATAAAGGAGTGCTTCTGCAGGTGGTGA
>JAOUQT010329211.1:0-24371 GCA_025769995.1 Xyliphius kryptos
ACAGCAGCATCACCAGAGGCAGAGGCTCCATCAGAGACTGTGACACCACCAGAGGCAGAGGCTTTATCAGAGACTGCGACATCACCATAGACAGAGTCATCAGAGACAGTGGCACTGCCAAAGGCAGAGGCTCCATCAGAGACTGCGACACCACCAGAGAGAGAGGCTTCATCAGAGACAGCAGCATCACCAGAGGCAGAGGCTTCATCAGAGACTGCGACACCACCAGAGGCAGAGGCTGCATCAGACACAACGGCACCGCCAATGGCAGAGGCTCCCTCAAAGACTGCAACAACACCACAGGCCATGGCTCCATCACAGACTGCGACATCATTAGAGAGAAAGGCTTCATCAGAGACTGCAGCACCACCAGAGACAGAGGCTTCATTAGAGACTGCGGCAACACCAGAGGCAGAGGCTCCATTAGAGACAGCAGCACCACCAAAGGCAGAGCCTCCATTAGCGACTGCTACACCTCCAGAGAGAAAGGCTTCAACAGAGACAGAGGCATCACCAGAGGCAGAGGCTCCATCAGAGACTGTGACACCATCAGAGAGAGAGGCTTCATCAGAGACAGCAGCATCATCAGAGGCTTCATCACTGACTGCGACACCACCAGAAGCAGGGGTTCCATAAGAGACTGCGGCACTACCAAAGGCAGAGGCTCCATCAAAGACTGCAACACCTCCAGAGAGAGAGGCTTCTTCAGAGACAGCAGCGTCACCAGGGGCTAAGGCTTCATCAGAGACTGCGACACAACCAGAGGAAGGGGCTCCATAAGAGACTGCAGCAACGCAAGAGGCAGTGACTTCATTGGAAACTGCGACACCGTCAGAGGCAGTGGCTCGATCAGAGACGGCAGCATCACCAAAGGCGGAGGCTTCATCAGAGACTGCGACAACACCAAAATCAGAGGGTCCATCAGAGACGGCAGCATCACCAGAAGCAGAGGCTCCATCAGAGACTGCGACAACACCAAAGGCAGAGGCTCCATCAGAGACTGCGACATCACCAGAGGAAGACGCTTCATAAGAGACAGCGACACCACCAGAGGTAGATGCTCCATCAGAGACTGCTGTACCACCAGAGGCAGAGGCTTCATCAGAGACAGCGGCAATTTCAGAGAGAGAGGCTCCATCAGAGACAGCAGCATCACCAGAGGCAGAGGCTTTATCAGAGACTGCGACATCACCAGAGACAGAGTCATCAGAGACAGTGACACTGCCAAAGGCAGAGGCTCTATCAGAAACTGCGACACCACCAGAGAGAGAGGCTTCATCAGAGACAGCGGCGCTGCCAAAGGCAGATGCTCCATTAGAGACTGCAGTACCACCAGAGGTAGAGGCTCCATCAGAGACTGCGACACCACCAAAGGCAGAGGCTTCATTAGAGACTGCAACACCACCAGCGACAGAGGCGCCATAAAAGACAGCGGCACTGCCAAAGGCAGAGGTTCCATCAGAGACTGCAACATCTCCAGAGAGAGACGCTCCATCAGAGACTGCGACACCACCAGAGGCAGAGGCTTTATTAGAGACTGCAACACCACCAGCGACAGAGGCTTCATAAAAGACAGCGGCACTGCCAAAGGCAGAGGTTTCATCAGAGACTGCATCATCTCCAGAGAGAGACGCTCCATAGGAGACTGCGACACCACCAGAGGCAGAGGCTTCATCAGAGACTACGACACCACCAGAGGCAGGGGCTCCATGAAAGACTTCGGCAACGCAAGAGGAAGTGGCTTCATTAGAGACTGCAACACCACCAGAGTAAGACGCTCCATCAGACACTGCGACACCACCAGAGAGAGAGGCTTCATCAGAGACAGCAGCATCACCAGAGGCAGAGGCTTCTTTAGAGACTGCGACACCACCAGAGGCAGAGGCTGCATCAGACACAACGGCACCGCCAATAGCAGAGGCTCCCTCAAAGACTGCAACAACACCAGAGGCCGTGGCTACATCACAGACTGCGACACCATTAGAGAGAAAGGCTTCATCAGAGACTGCAGCACCACCAGAGACAGAGGCTTCATCAGAGACTGCGGCAACACCAGAGGCAGAGGCTCCATCAGAGACAGCAGCACCACCAAAGGCAGAGGCTCCAATTGCGACTGCAACACCTCCAGAGAGAGAGGCTTCAACAGAGATAGAGGCATCACCAGAGGCAGAGGCTCCATCAGAGACTGCGACACCATCAGAGAGAGCGGCTTCATCAGAGACAGCAGCATCATCAGAGGCTTCATCAGAGACTGCGACACCACCAGAAGCAGGGGTTCCATAAGAGACTGAGGCACTACCAAAGGCAGAGGCTCCATCAGAGACTGCAACACCTCCAGAGAGAGAGGTTTCTTCAGAGACAGCAGTGTCACCAGGGGCTGAGGCTTTATCAGAGACTGTGACACCATCAGAGAGAGAGGCTTTATCAGAGACTGCGACACAACCAGAGGCAGGGGCTCCATAAGAGACTGCAGCAACGCAAGAGGCAGTGACTTCATCAGAGACTGCGACACCATCAGAGAAAGAGGCTTTATCAGAGACATCATCACCAGAGGCAGAAGCTTCATCAGCGACTGCGACACAACCAGAGGCAGGGGCTCCATCAGAGACTGTGGCAACGCAAGAGGCAGTGACTTCATCGGAAACTGCGACACCGTCAGAGGCAGTGGCTCGATCAGAGACGACAGCATCACCAAAGGCGGAGGCTTCATCAGAGACTGCGACAACACCAAAGGCAGAGGGTCCATCAGAGACGGCAGCATCACCAGAAGCAAAGGCTCCATCAGAGACTGTGACAACACCAAAGGCAGAGGAAGACGCTTCATCAGAGACGGCGACACCACCAGAGGTAGATGCTCCATCAGAGACTGCACTACCACCAGAGGCAGAGGCTTCATAAGAGACAGCGGCACTTTCAGAGAGAGAGGCTTCATCAGAGACAGCAGCATCACCAGAGGCAGAGGCTCCATCAGAGACTGTGACACCACCAGAGGCAGAGGCTTTATCAGAGACTGCAGTACCACCAGAGGCAGAAGCTTCATCAGAGACAGGAGCATCACCAGAGGCAGAGGCTCCATCAGAGACTGCGACATCATCAGAGGCAGAGGCTTCATCAGAGACAGCGGCACTGCCAAAGGCAAAGGCTCCATCAGAGACTGCAACACCACCAGAGGTAGAGGCTTCATTAGAGACAGCGGCACTGCCAAAGGCAGATGCTCCCTCAGAGACTGAAGCACCACCAGAGGCAGAGGCTTCATCAGAGACAGCGGCCCAACCAAAGGCAGAGGCTTCATCAGACACCGCAACACCTCCAGAAAGAGAAGTTTTATTAAAGACAGCAGCATCACCAGGGGCAGAGGCTTCATCAGAGACAGCAGCACCGCCAAAGGCAGAGGCTCCATCAGAGACTGCGACACCATCAGAAAGAGAGGCTTCATCAGAGACTGCAACAACTCCATTAGAGATAGCGGCTTCACCAGAGGCAGATGCTTCTTCAGAGACTGCGACACCACCAGAGGTAGGGGCTCCATAATAGACTGCGGCAACGCAAGAGGCAGTGGCTTCATTGTAAACTAAGACACCACCAGAAGCAGCGGCTGCATTAGAGACAGCAGCACCACCAGAGGCAAAGGCTTCATTAGAGACTGCGACATCACCAGAGGAAGACGCTCTATCAGAAACTGCGACATCACCAGAGGTAGACGCTCCATCAGAGACTGTGACACCACCAGAGGCAGAGGCTTTATTAGAGACTGCGACACCACCAGAGGAAGAGGCTCCATCAGAGAATTCGACATCACCATAGGTAGACGCTCCATTAGAGAATTCGACACCACAAGAGGTAGACGCTCCATCAGAGACTGTAGCAACACCAGAGGCAGAGGCTCCATTAGAGACTGCAACACCACCAGATGCAGAGGCTTCATCAGAGACAGCGGCACCACCAGAGGTATAGGCCCCACCAGACACTGCGACACCGCCGGAGGCAGAGGCTCCATCAGAGCTTGAGGAACAAACCAAGCTCAAGAAACAACTACTTTAAAGGAAACAAGATGTTATACATTTTAGACATTTTATTCTGGGATCATTTAAAAAATGTTCTATTTTTTGTTGCAGCTTTCCTTTAAAACTAGAGACTATGGTGCCTCTTGGTCTTTTGTGATTTAACAGCACAAATATATTGAAAGGTACATTGCCCATTGAAATTCTTAAAAGCATTTAGGTTTTTTCCCCCCATCTAACAGCCTAAATGCAAAAGTTTACAAAACATTTCTTTCTTTATCTCCTGATTAATTCACTTTTTTTCTTAATACAAGAATTATATGGGAAAAAAACATATTGCTCAGAAACATGCCAGTTACCTGCATTTTTATTTTGTGCAACATTAAACTACATTTTTTTGTGCAAATCAAGATCATTTGGATGGGATAGTAATTATAATGTGATCTGATCCCTCATACAAGCCAATGCAACATCCAAATAACTGTTACCAGATAAAATATGCAAAAAACCATTACACAATTTTGCCTGCATTCAAAGTCAGGCATTTATTTAGGTAAAAATTACTTAGCTCTTTTACTACCTAGAATAATGACGTAGCATTTAGTTGACCATTCTCCAAAAATACATGGTAGGTTAATATAAAAATGATCTTAATCATACCGCTCACTGGTCCCAAAGTCCAAAAGTCTTCTGTACTCAGTGATCTCTCGCTCCAGCTTAGTCTTCACGTCCAATAGCATCTGATAATCATGAGACTGGCGCTCAAGATCAGCACGGAGCTGCAAAAGCTGTTCCTCCAAACTCATCACCTGAAGAAGATTTGAAAATGATCTAAAGCACATAACGTTTCCTTTGAGCATCATTGTTAATGGCCAAAAGGTGTAATGTGTATAATGTTCAAGAAAAACAAAATATAAGACATTGGCGAAGACAAGATTTCAAGATCACAAAATGCAGGCAAAATATGGTGCTACTGAAAACATTTTAATCTTTTGTTTTGTTTAGCAATTTATTAATTTTAATAATTCATATTATTTAAACTTTAAGTAGATGTGCTCTAAACATTTTGGTAAGGTTAACTGAGATGTAGACTTACAATGTCCAATCCCTGTGTATTTAATTCATTTTGTTTAAATAATATTTACAAAATGTATTAGCTCAAACGTATGTATTAGTAGAATACTAATACTAATGTATTCTTCTTATCACAATATTTACATAATATCCATATCATAATTATACCTACATTGTAATTGCTGCATGATTGCTGCTGTAACATTCTAATTTTGAAATGATGTGCTCATCAGACCTCACCTGCGTTTGCTGAGTGGCCAACTTAGAAGCATAACGACTCTGAGTTTCAGACAGGACTAATTCCAGGGATGATTTCTGTAATGAGAGGAGTCAAAAACATTTTATTAATGCAGTAAGCCAGCAGAGAGCGTGCTTACAGTGATTTTATCATAGAGCTAAGAGCTTGTGTTATGATGTGGAACTTATTTCTGTCCTATATTTTTCAAATACAGCTGAAGTAAGTAAAACTGCAAGAGGGTAATTTGGACAAGTTCATTTAATGTGTCTCACCATGTTCATTGCAGTTTGGAGCTCAATTTCCAGAGACTGGGCTGAGTTTTTCTCTGAAGCAGATTCTTCATTGGAGGTTGCATATACGTCTGTGTTGGTTACAAGCTCGAGCTGTAGAGCCTCTGTCTGCCAGAAAAAATATAGTAAGATCATTAAAATGGACAAAGATTTGGGATTAGACATACATTTTAACTCAACATTTAAAATCGTAGGCTTGAACTCAAATTTTGGATGCGCCACTATCACACTTAGCAAAGTGTTATAATTGATTACATATCAGTCAGTTCAGATCAAGGCAATAAGAATGGATAAGATTTATGATATAGACTATAACATCTTAGAGACTATTGATTGTACACATATTGCTCTGCTTTACTCTGAATTAAAGAAGAGAAAAGAAGCAAGTTTAAGACAAGCACTGTGTGATTTAACACAATCAAAGATCATAAAGATCCTTTAAGTTTGGCTATTTGTTGCTGCTGGTGTACCTGAGTTTCCTTCCAATAACCTGCTAATAGGTAACCTGGACATGATAAAACACCCCAGTGAGATTTCCCAGCTTGGTTTACAAGTTTTATGTGCTGCCTGGCAAATGTTCCATATCTGCCCGCCAGCAGAACTATTTCTATGTGCAGAATCAAATAAATGATGAAATAAACCAACAGTTATAATCTAGTGGTTTTAATTACTCTTATTCAATACATTTTGCTCGTAAAAAAGTGAAATCACACCTGTGAATGTGCTATTATACTGCATATTCCCATGACTGTGCTTCAGGCTACAGGCTTAGTGCTGAAGATAATCATTGTTGTGATAATGTTTGGTATTACAGGACTTTCACTAATCTGACACAGCTTAACTCAAAACCAGTAATAATTATAGTAATAATTCAAGCTCAAAAAAAAGTCCTACCTTTGCCCTGAACCAGCCCTCAAGCTCTCTCATATTTTTTGAGGCGACAGTCTCGTAGTGTTCACGGATTTCTTCAAGGACTTTATTGAGGTCCTGCTGTGGTGCAGCATCAACGGCTACATGAATCTGTCCACTCATTTGAGCGCGTGTGGAAACCATTTCCTATCAACATAAAACAGACATTTTACTGCCTTAAAAAAAAAATTCAAATCTATTTTACTGATGTTCAAACATTTTGGAATAGGATGTCAAGCATTTTGTGCAAATAGTCATTACTTTTGACCAAATGGTAGTTGTGATACTTGTTAAAAAAATAACAATTTTCTAATAGTTTCTAACTAAATAAGTACATACTCTACAAATATATATATCTAAAATAAATTCTTTGTCATTAGTTTTGCATAATCTGATTTAACGAGTGTGGTCTGTAGTGAAATAATGTATTTACCTCCTCATGACTCTTCTTGAAGAAGATCAGCTCCTCTTTTAGGGTATCCAGCTGTTGGCTGAGCTCATTCTTGGTCAGTTTGAGTTCCTCATTCACCTTCTTTAGTCCTGCAATGTCAGCTTCCACTGACTGACGCCCGGCCAATTCATTCTCATACCTAATCAAAGACATTTCTATGTTCCTACCCAATAGACTTACAGTAAAGTGTATAGTACATACCTTCGTCTAGTTATGAGACTTACTTTATTCTGAAGTCGTCAGCAGCCAGGTTAGCATTGTCAACTCTGAGGCGGATCCTGTTGTTGAAGATAGTTGCATCTTGAATCTGCAGACATGAATTCAAACATCCAAATATAAGACTCAAATAAATCAATATGAAAAAATAGTTTGTGAAGGCTCTACTATAAACAAGCTCGTCCTAAGATTGTACAGCAAGGCTAAAGTAAGGGCTCTGTTAAGGCCACAACATTTTGGAACCTTTAAATTGAATAATCAGTAAAAAAATATAACTTTATTAGAAATTTATTATTATTTTAACAGTGGATTTCATTAAAAGCAGACATATAATAAAACTAATGGTGTAGTTCTGGATGGCAGTCAATAAATATTGGTTAAATAAGCAAACAATTGACCAAGAAAGTGAATACATTGCTTTTAGTCATTTGCAAAAAAAAAAACACAAACCAAAAAGCACTTAAATATTACATTTTTAGTAACTCAGTAACTTCTTCTACTTTACCTGCCCTTGAATGTCACTGATAGAAGTAATAAATTCAGAGTTATCCCTTGATATAGGTGAAACCTTTTTGTCCACAAACTGACGAATCTTCATCTCCAGCTCTGCATTGGCGTTCTCCAGAGAACGCACCTTTTCCAAATAGTTAGCCAGACGGTCATTAAGGTTCTGCATAGTGAACTTTTCATTACCGAGGATGACACCATCTGCACCACCAGCACCTCCAAATCCAGCACCAAAACCTGCACCACCAGCACCAAAACCTGCACCACTACCACCAAAACCTGCACCACTACCACCAAAACCTGCACCACTAGCACTAAACCCAGAGCCAAAACCACCACGGAGTCCAGAGCTAAGACTAGCACCAAGACCAGCACCTGCTCCAGATGCCATTAGGGCCATGCCACGAGAGGACTGAGAGGCTTGAGAGATGCGAACTCCAGAGCCAGCTGCTCCGCTATAGAGACTTCCAGCTCGCAAGGCAGTAATCTGACCCCCCCCTCCTCCTCCTCCACTAGCCATGGATCTACCCGAAAAGCCAAGCATGGATCTACTAGAAGAAGACCCCCTGGACCCCGCTCCACAAGAGGATCTGGATGATGAATAGCTGTTACGAACAGTGAAGGTGCTAGACATGTTGCAGGAAGCTTTGTTGTCTTACTCTGCAGACTGAAAAAAATCTGAAACTTGACATCTTTTATACTCTCTCTGGCTTTTTTTTCCACCAGGACAGCTAAAGGATTAAAATCAGTTGTTTTGCATGTTTTAAAACTTGGAACGTTAATAGTTATGTGCCCAAGGTAGAATTCATGCAACTTTAAGCAAACGAACCACAGGCTTGGGAGATGTGCTGAAGTCCTACAGGCTTCACAAGACAGAGATGATAGTGATATTAGATTTGCTTTTAAATTTGTTTCATCTACTTTAATCATGCATAAAAAAAAATGCAAAAATGGAACATTTGCATGTTTGGCATGAGCTATAATCTTATATACAACTTTAGTTGCAAAGCAAAGCTTCTGCATTTTAGCAAAGCATGTATTGTTAAGGTAGAGATGAGTCGTGTTGAATATACCGTACCAGACCAAAGTTTAGACACACCTCCTTTTTGTTCTATTTATTGTACATTTTATCAATTACACTTACTGTAAAGATGGACTTTGTAGTTCTACAATTACAGACTATAGTCCATCTGTTAGTGGCTGACAATGAAATCGTTTTTTCATTATTTATTATAACATCATTATATAATTTACAAAGCAAATGCTAACTCGGGCGGCACAGTGGCTTAGTGGTTAGCATGTTCGCCTCTCTGCGCTGGGGATTCCCGGATTGAATCTCAATCTGTGTGGAGTTTCCATGTTTTCTCCATGATGGATTGACGTGTTTTCCCCGTGTCTGCGTGGGTTCGCTCCGGGTTTTCTGCTAACTAAACTGCTAAATATCCTACTGGATGTAAGTATAGCACCAAGCATCGAATAAGCACAAGAAACTATAGAGCAGAAGGTATAATTATCAGTACTGCCTATATGCTGTTGTTGATGCCATAAGCAAAATCGACATCCCTAAATTTCTTTTATCTAGATGCTGTAAATATAGGGCTTAGCATATTCACCTCTTAGTGCTGGGGATCCAGTTTCGAACCCCCATCTGGGAGGGGTTTCTCTCTTCTCCCTGTGTCTGCGTGGGTTTTCTCTGGGTTCTCCAGTTTCCTAAGAACAAGGGTTCAAGGTTAATTGGCTTCTCTAAATTATCTTGATCTAAATTGCTTCTATGTGGTGTGTGTGAGTGTGTGTGCCCAGTAATGGATTGACATGCTGTCCTGGGTGTATCTGCCCAGCACCAAAAACGTTCTCCCTTGGATGGGCATGGAGAACACTGCCCGAAACCCTAATGGATGATAATAAATGAATGAATGAGTATTAAACGCATTAAAGACCCCCATAATAAAAAAAAAAATTAAATAAATTACTGAGACAGTTATATTACCGTTTGAATTTAACATTTATTTGTTTAGAGATGAATCATTTTGCTAAAGGTGACATTTTAATTGTGTATTTATTGCCAGATTATCCTTAGGCTTTGGGTGCGTCTGCTTACATCACTAACGTGGCATTTTGGAAGAGTGCTGCAGGGTTTGTTTACTTTGTTTTACCTGTGCAATGGGACTAACTGGTATCATGTCTAACTAGTGCTAGTTGTATTTTTCTATATTTTTGGCATTAAATGAACATCATACTTTTTTAGTCTTTCAAACTTTAAGTCCTAAAAGTAGATAAAATTAAAAGTTAGAAACATAATCTAATATTACATGTCTGTGAGTGACAAAAGTATGTGAAATTAGCAGATGATTTTAAGGTGGACTTAGAGTCAAGTCTGTTAGGTTGATAGGATGACAATCAAGTGTGAGTGTGAGAAATTTCAGAGTAGCTTAGAAGAAGAGTTGTTTATGATCATTACAAAAGGTTACAAAAGCTTGTATTTGTGATACACATAAAAAAAGATCAGACTTTGATAGGTCCCAGTTTAAGAGTATAGTCCTTGAGTGTACACTAACAGTAAATTCTAATCCCAACAATTAAATACACTTTAATTATTGAATTTACCTTCATCTAATCTCATCAATTTGACCGCTTAATCCTCTACTATTCTCTACCCATTCAGGTCAGAATATTTAGGACACCCTGGACATTGCGCCAATCCAATGGGCACACACTCACTCACACAGACAAACACTATGTAGGGGCAATTACCTTCAGAGCTGCCATTTTACCTTGAATTCATGTTTTTTGTAAAATATAAAAATAACAGAGTAGAATGTAAACCACCCCAATCGGGAATCCAACCTGGATCCCCAGTGCCCGGAGAAGAATGTGCTCACCGCTACGCCACGATACTGCACCAAATGTCCCTTCAAATTATCTAATTATCTAAGTTCTCATAGTTTTGCCAGATTTGCAGTATAAGATTATGTTCACCAATGCAAAATTCAAAAAGTCTTATATATTTTTGTTTTTGTTTGATTTGATACTCTTGGTCAATAAATTTTAGGATTTGTTTAAAAAACTGATTTTTAGGAAAAAAAAAATGAATTTTAGGTCAAACTTTTGCAAATATATCGAAAATTCTAAAATTTTAAGCACCACTGTACGTGCAACAGCTGCAGTGCCAGTTGTTTATTTGCAGTTAAGCTTTAGGCAATGGGTGAGGCAGCTTACATATTAAATCTCACACATCAAGTAGTTCATGTTCATGTATTTTTTTATTGTTCCCGTAAAACCATCATGAAGACACACTGACTTAAAGAGTTTAAAAACAAAAGGTTCTATCTACATTTGTGCTCTACATGTTTTTTTATATTGTGCATTTTACAAAGTTTCAACAATTCAACAAAAAAATGTTTTTAAAAAGTTGCTGGTTTTGTTTAGATGTTAATCACAAAAAAATGCTGAAAATAAACCCAACCTTTATCTGAATCTTAAATGCATATGTATATATGTAAACACATACCCAGAGGAACATTTCACTGCTTAAATGTTGATTTTTGATGTCAAAGATCAACAGCTCTAAGAAGACTTATCTCTGTAATGAGAAAAAAAACACCAAAGATTATGCACACTGAGTGTTAGCTTAGCATAAACTGGGAGTGTCTTAATTTTTTATATGGCTTTTCTTGGAGATCCAGGCTTCAATGTCATTACAGTTCTTTGCAGCCAGATTCGTAGTGGTTATGGATAAGCCAAAATGGCATTCAAGTCTTTCTATGGTGCAGTAAAGATTGTGAACTGTAAAGCATTTGTAACTTAACATAAAATCTAATTTAGAAGGGATTAAAAAAATGACCCTGATTCAAGAAATCCAATAATACTTTATTTGTAAAATTTGCTAATCTGGTTTATATTGCAGAGACATGTTCAATTTGTATTGTACAGATTAGTTCTAACCATGACACAAGGCATTATGGTCAAACTACTCTTTTTTGTCTTTTCAGTCCAAAGGAAGGTTTAAAGGTTGCAACATTGCAAACTTAAGCTATAAGTTCTTCGAAAGCTCTTCCAAACCAAACCGGTTTGGTTTTTTTTTTCAAATTTTGCTGTTGTGCATTTGAATATTTAACATGCTAATCAAAGCCTGTAGTGTGAGATGCAGCTCTTGGGCTTTCATGGTCTTATGGTGTCTTTGCTGAACATTCACTCTGTTGTCAGCTGTCTAAGATGATTTTTTGACCAGCAAAATGCCAAAATTTTGTCTGCTATTATGAATGTGGGACTCACTTGCTGATGACCAATTTAACTAAAGGGCTGAAATGAGCAGTACCTGGCTGCTACTAACCATCTTAATTTTTATGGATACAGTTAAGGTGTATTCATTTTTCACACTACTTTTACAGTTTGACTTTACAATTTTCACTTAAGGTTGAATGTACCTATTTTATGAATTTCTAGGGATCATGTTTTTTTTTTGTTATATCTTGATACTTAAAAGTATAGATTTCAAAGATAGTGTACTTTCTTTTTTTTTTTTTTACATAATGTATGTTCATGGTTGTACTTTGCCCTGTTAGTGGAGCTGGAGCACTCATATTGAGACAACTGCGTATCCCAAGGTAAGTGAAGGCAGGCTCTGTACCCAGTCCTCAAAACATTGCTGAAATATCAGCGTTTACACCATCATATTACCATTTTTGAATGGCAATGACTCTTTTTAACAGATTTTTAAAAGTTAGCTAAAAACATTTGTAGGGTTAGGTCCAAAAATCTTCTCTACACTATTTGGTAAAGATTTAAATTGTGAAATGTTTAAAATGGTTCTCTAAGACATAATATGAAAGAATATTAAATTATTGTTATAAAACACACCCTTTAAGACTTAATTAAGTAATTCACAATATAAATTTTATGTTTGAACCATGTAAGAATAAAATCACAAACACATGTTTTTTTAGTAATGCAGTTTCAGCTGTTTTTATTTCTCTCTGTTAGCATTATTTGCAAATCACAGGGTCCTTTGTTTTTGTTACAGCATGAAGACTCAGGGTGCTTATTTTTTGGTGGTTTTGCTTTCAGTAGAGCTGCTGGAGCTCACAACCACACCATCCACAACCTCCTCTGTCACAATCACGACCTTCCGAGTAGTTGAGGTACTGGATGTGGATGTTGTACTAAAAAAAAATGAAAACGAAAGAAAATATCATTATGAGGAAGCTGGCAGAAAAGCAAATAATAACATATTTAGGCTTATCAGTGCAAAGCTTATAATAATTAAAACAACAATAACTTGTACAGAACTGACGCAAACTGTTCTTTTAGCATGAAGGATTGAAATTAGCTTTTAGCATAGCTGTTAAATATTTAGCTGATTGCCAACCTGACTGCAGTTTCTCCATCCAGCAGTCTTCTGTATTCAGCAATTTCCATCTCCAGTCTGGTCTTGATGTCCAGGAGCATTTGATATTCTTGAGACTGGCGCTCCAGATCAAGACGTAACTGTGATAGCTGTTCCTCAAGGCTTGTCACCTGAACCTGGTAGCTGATTAGCATTTTTGCGTAACGACTCTGGGTCTCTGCAAGCGTATGTTCCAGTGATGCTTTCTAAAAACAAATTATCCCAACATGATAAGCAAGAAATGGCATTAATTGACTACAAGAAATATATAGACTGTCAAAAACCATGTCAAATAAAGAATTAAGTGCTGCTAGGTGCCTCATACCATGCTTAGCTGTGACTGCAGTTCGATTTCCAGACCCTGCAGTGTACGTTTTACCTCTGTAATTTCAGACCTAGACGTGCTTAGTGTTTCTGTGCTAACGGCGACTTCTTTGTTCAGTTCTTCACTCTGTAATAAAAAATGATAACATGAGTATTAAAAATACTGAGCACACTGAGCATTAGCTTAGCCTTAAACAGGGAGAGTCATTATTTTTATATAGACCTTGGTGTTGAACCAGGCTTCGAGTTCTTTGCGGTTCTTAGCAGCCACAGATTCGTAGTGTTCACGGATTCCAGCAATGATGGCATTCAGATCCTGCTGTGGTGGAGCGTCAACCTCCACATTCACCTGTCCACCCATCTGAGTACGTGCCAGGAGCAGCTCCTATAGTAATACAAACATGAGTTAGCAATTTGTCCACTTTTAAACTGTGTAAAATACTAACTGCCAAACAATGGGTCGGTTTAAGCTCTGTCGCAGCATACCTCCTCGTGGTTCTTCTTCAGGTAAATTAGTTCATCTTTCAGACCCTCGATTTGCATCTCCAAATCCGATTTAGCCAACGTCAGGTTATCCATAAGTTTCCTCAGCCCATTGATGTCAGCCTCTACAGACTGCCGCATGCCCAGCTCATTCTCAAACCTAAGAACATCACAGAGAATTATACTTTGGGGTCAGTCTTGATTATGCCAGGTCTTAATCTTTGACATGGAGTAGATTAGCAAACTAATAAGGTCAAGTGACCTTCAGAAATCAGAAAGAGGCTATACTAGTGTTTACTGGTTGCAAATGTAGCCAAAACGCTGCATTAAAAACAATAGTATGTAACAGTTAGATGCACGATTTGGAGACTGATTTTAGGACATGGCATAATACTAACTTCACTCTGAAGTCATCAGCAGCAAGCTTTGCATTGTCAATGTTTAGATACAATCCACCATTCACAGCGATGGCACCCTGAATCTGCATGAAAAAGAAAAAACATTGAAGATGATTCGATTTAAAAGAAATGTTCCGTTTAAGTACAATTTAAGGGCATGGTGCTGATTTACTATCCACTATTCAGGGTTTTTACTTGAAAAGTTGGTATCAGATAAATGAGTGAAACCTGAGACGGGCGTGGCAAAGAGAAAGGCTAAATGTCATTCCACAGCTTCGGGGTAAATGGGTGGAGGACTTAAGGGTTTTAGAGCTAACATGGGGAACAGAAGCAGAGTGGTTGAACTTGTGCCAGCTTCACATCATTAATACTTTTATTCGCTAGATTCTTTTACGCTGCTGACATGTTCTGACACGACATTCAATGAGCAAAAATGATTTGCCCTTTGAAATGCAACGGATGAAGTAACATGAATAGAATTTTGGTAAACCACAATCCTGTTGTTTCTACCCCTGAAAGCAGACGCTCAAACAAAACAAGAAAAACAAAAGGTTGAAAGGTAAACATGTGGTGAGGTCTTTATTTAAGTTCCTGCTTTAACAGCTGTGAATGACTGTAAGGCGGGGTTTTAATAATCTGTTTAATCAGTAAGGGTAAATTGAGGAAGAGGGACACTATCCCTAAGAATAGGTACGGAATGAATACATTCCACAACTCAATTACCTGTCTTGTGAAGAAAGTGTAGTCAGCTTTTGGAAAAAAAAAAACTAAATGATAAATAAAGTGATTGACTTTGTTTTTACATGTGTAGTAAGAAACCAGCCTTAATGAGAAAACATATGTCAGGTAAGCTACAAATGCTATTACAGAATAAACTAAGGTTCGTAAACAATATCCAGGCCCTAACTCAGGCAGAAATATGCTGCAAGCTGGTGGCCAAATTGAGGTCTCGGTTTAAGTAAAAATATAGATTAAGCAACTAAGAATATGGATTTCATTTCTATTTATTGCGGCATAATGCAATTAGTCCCTCGCTAAGTCAATAAATAGTAAGGGTCATACCTTTAGCTGGAGGTCGGCGATGGTGGCGTAATAGGCAGAGTAGTCACGGGCTTGGGGTGAGCTCTTGCCTTCAAGGTACTGGCGGATCTTCAGCTCCAGCTCAGCATTGGCCTTCTCCAGTGAGCGAACCTTTGCCAGGTAGGAGGCCAGACGCTCATTCAGGTTCTGCATTGTGAGCTTCTCATTGGCAGAGACATCAACCGCATCAGAAAGGTTGAAGTTTCCACTTCCAACCGAGGATGCCCTGGCGGTGGAGATGCGGACCCCTTGTCCTCCAGCACCTCCATAAACACTGCCAGCAGAACGGCCACCACCACCACCACCAAAGAACAGGGAGGACCCTGATCTCATGGAGCCGGCTGAGCCAACGCCTCTGGAGGATGAAGACATGCTAAAATTGGAGAAGGACATGATGAATTCCTCTGCTGAAGCTGGAGGTGAATGAGTGAGAAGAGCTACAAGCAGTCCTTTTAAGCCCCGCGGGAGAAGAGGTGGGGGCTTTGATGGGCAGATCTTCTGGAACATACCTCCCTTAGGGCAAGAACGCCCAAACCTGACAAACCTGTAATAAAAAAAGAAGTCCAGTGAGGGACTGGAAAAGCCACCAGAAGAATTCAGATTGCCACACAGAAATATGCCTCAGGCTGATGAGGGGATTGTGAAATCCATACAAAAGTCACTCTGGAGTTAAAAAGCATCGTATGCAACACTTTGATATTTAATATTGTTTTAGCAGAGTATTAGTTTCTGCTGACATTTACTCATTTAATGAGTTTAGTGTTTGAAAGCAGTGGAAAAAATGTTTATTTTCCACAAACACAAAATATCAAGGTCACTTGCTGATGGATGTTTCAGAAAAATTTACTGTAAACAGCAATTGTACAGTATGTGAAACCATGAAACAGTAGGACCTTGATATTAAACAATATACTGGAAATTATATTATTTCACATTGGAGTGTTTTTTGAACAAAAGTCTAGACAAAAAAGAAAACCTGCATTGTAGTACACAGCCTAATTGTCTTATTATTGACATTAAAGTGACTCAGGAATGTCAATAGAGCAACAGTTTAAAATAACTGTGAAAATATTTCACCTTTGTAAACTCAAAAGAGGTAAAATTGGTTATTGGTGTAGATTCAACATTCTCAAATTCCTTAATTACTCTTTATATCAATAAAAACAATCAAAACAAATGAAATACTTTACAAAAGTAAGACTGTAGTAAATAAATGTGCATCATAAAATATAATATAATTTTATATAATATATAAAAATAAAAACACTTTTTATTTAATATTGTACAACAGTAAATGGATAGTAAATTTAATCTTGCTGCAGGTTCACATTTTAAGCCCCAGGTGCTGAAAGTTGCTACTAATGATCCTACTGTAAACATTCTTATAATTAATAGAATAATTAATGCTCCAAATATGCGAGAGGATGAAGGAAGACATTTTTTTTGAAGGTGCTGCAAAAACATTTAATAAACTGTGTTATGTGGAAACCAACCTGTAACTTAAATCTGCATGTAAACATTTGCAGCTACTGTACACAAGTATAACTGTATAACCACAGAATACTTTATTGTCTGTCTAGTTTGCTTTATGCATTAACCAAGTGTCGGATAAATTATAAGCCTTTTTTCTTTGATTAATCAAAATAAACACTTCATGCTTAACTAAGCTTGGGTGTAGGTTAGGGAAAACACTTCATCGAGCTGAAATTCTATACATTATAGGTTTCTTAATGTTTGAATGCTGGTGCTGCAGAAGCAGCCCGTGTGAAAGTTCACCATGCGGCCCTGCTCTGATGCAACAAAGCTACACCTGAGGAGCTAAAACTGATGGTGAGCAGATACCAAGCATGTTTAACATATTATGCGTCAGATGTAACACATGCTTGAGGATCTTTAAATACACATTGTCCATTTTGAAGCATTTTGTTTTGTTAGAGTTGTTCTGCAGCGTCTCTAAGTATTGTTTATAGTAAATCCTGCAGATTTTCCATTTTACATGGACAATTTCTTATTGCAAAACTTTATTGCAAAAATCTTTTGCGAATGTCAGAAACATTGCAATATTTTAAGTTTCTCTTCAGCAGACATGGATGATTCGGGTGACAGACAAATTACATGTTGCGACTCAGGCAGGATTTTCAGACCTCAGTAATATAAACATATACATATAAAATAAGGATGAAAATGCTTTTATCTTAAAATGAATGTTAAACATAAAGTCATGTTCATACAAATTTATATAAGATTCATAACAAGGTGAAAAAGTATTCATACCCCTTTCATATTCATACCCCCTTATATACTTTTTTATATTTTGTCATATTGCAACCACAAACATAAATATATATCATTGGAATTTAATGTGAAAGACCAACACAAAGTGGTATACAATTATAAAAGAAAATTATACATGATTAAAAACATTTTTTACAAATAAAAACTGAAAAGTGCGATGTGCAAATGTTTTCAGCCCCCCCGGGTCAATACTTTGTGGAACCACTTTTCTGCAATTACAGCTGCAAGTCTTTTAGAGTATGTCTCCATTTTGCACATGTAGTGATTGAAATTTTGCCCAAAATTCTTCTTTGCAAAAGAGCTCAAGCTCAGTCAGATTAGATGAAGAGCGTTTGTGAACATCAGTTTTTGAATCTTGTCACAAATTCTTGACTGGTTTAGGTCTGGATCATGAATGTGCCATTCTAACACATGCATATGTTTTGTTTTAAACCATTCTACTGTAGCCCTGGCTTTTAGAGTTGTTGTCCAGCTGGAAGGTAAACCTCCGCTCCAGTCTCAAGTTATTTGCAGACTTCAACAGGTTTTCTTTCAAGATTGCCCTGTGTTTGGCTCCTTCCATCTTCCCATCAACTCTGCCCAACTTTCCTGTCCCTGCTGAATAGAAGCACCCCAGAGCATGGTGCAGCCACCACTATATTTGACAGTGGGGATGTTGTTAATTCTCCGCCACGTTTTGCATTTTAGCCTTTGCATTTTTGCATCTGATCAAAGCACCTTGTTCCACATGTGTCATCAACATGGCTTTTGGCAAACTGAAAACGAGACTTTGAACAATGGCATTTTTCTTGCCACTATTCCATAAAGAACACATTTCGCAGTGCAAGACTAGTGGTGATTTGTGGATCGCTACAATTTATCCCAGAGACACCATTGGCCTCTTGGCAGCATCTCTCACAGTGCTCTGTGAAATATTCAAAGCTTGTGAAATCTTTTTATTGCCAAAGCCCGCTTTATACTTCTCCACATCCTTATTCTTGACCTGTCAGGTGTATTCTTTGGAGTTCAAGATGCTGTTAAGTCCCACGATTGTATACCACTTTGTGTTGGTTTTTTGCATTAAATTAAGAGGAAATATATTTATGTTTGTGGCTGTAATGTGACAAAATATGGAAACGTTTAAGTGGTATGAATACTTATGCAAGCCACTGTAATCATAGATACACTTTGTTTAATAGGAGGGTGTGGTTACAACCTACAGTACAGAGAACCGAACAGTAGAACTTCATTAAACAGGAAAGAAAGACTGTCATGTTCCTTTTAATGAATTAGATCTAACTATTTACTAGTAAATTTAGGTTTTTTAAGATTTTAAATCCAGAAATTAACAATCATTTTTATGTGGAGCACTGAGACGAAATCTCTGCTCTAATAATATTAATCATAACAATTCTGTTGTAAGGAAATGGAATTTAGGTTATTTTTGTAATTAAAATTAAGCCTGGTAAGTTGCTTTGCATGCTGCTTGTAAATATTCTGATTTCCAACAAATCAGTCAGATAAAAAACAATGTTGCAAATCAGTTTAAAAGACAATTTTAGAATTTGAGGATAAAAATGTTCACATACTACTTTTCACAGTTTATTAATTTGATATTGTTAACTAAATGCTTCTAATGTTATAAATATTTAGTGTAAAAATGAGCTTTGTGTGTTAGGGTGTGTCTGATTTCTTTTAATCGCAAGGGTGTGAACAGCAGATCTATGTCAGATAACAAGATAAGAATCAGTGATTATCCCTACAGTTTCTGCAGAATTTTCTCATGTTTAACATGACCTACAAGTTCAGACTCATCTTCTGTCCTCACTTAACTTATTTATTTTAAAGCTTTATTTAACACATGGAAGCACATTTAAATTAATCTCATGAAGACTAACACTTTTATATAGTTGCTCGAAATGGGGATTTTAAGACAATTCACATAGGTTTTTTGCAGGCAAACTTTGAACTTTCACACTGTTTTATGCAAATTTCCAAGCACAAGAGAAACCATGAGTACAGTGCATGGCAGTGATTGAACCAGGCATATCCGTATGTTGGTCATGGGCATGTTAGTCATCTAAACAACAGCGCTTGGCATTTAAAATAAAAAATAAAAAACACACACACACATACATGCACAAAATGAAGGCAAAATCTTAACTTCTTACATTAGGAATCATCACCCAACAAACAACATGGAAAATTAAGATGCTATAACAGTTGCAAAGTAGTTTTGTTATACCAACTGTCATATTATGCATGTGAATACAAACAGAAAAGAAGTGCTTTTCAGTCAGTACTTCCACTCAGTGAGACCCTAGTTTATTCTGAAGCAATACATTTTTTTATTGATATTTTTACCTAGTTTTTAATTGTATTTTAAGGCTTTATCCTGCCACACCTCTGCGGTGGGGTATCAATTTTTTCTATTAACGGTTTGAATAACAGTTTTGATCTCTCAAAGTCATTTTTCATTTTTACAAAAGGTGCCACATTTTGGGGAGGTGTTCCCCTATAGTAAACCTTGTTCCCGAGCCAAAATGTTTTGATGGAAGTGTAATTATGTGCACACCAACAGTACTGCAGAAATTCCATCGTTTTTGACAGAGCTGCAAGTGCAGGCTTGTTTTGTAGCTTTTTACTTTTACCTGCTTTAACATGCAAGGCTTTTTCCAAGAATTAATGTGGTCTCTTAAAAACCAAAGTCATTTTACAGCATTTTTGACATCATGGCTTGATCTTTCATCTGTAGTGACAGATTTTAATGAAGTATTCCATTTTAAACTAATGATTTACAACGGAAATTATTTACTCTCTTCACTACTCTCACTGCTCTGTCAATATCAAGTGCATGATCCCTGTATGTGTTTATAGCCGTGAAGATGCTTTACATTATAATATTTTATTAGATAATTTTTTTTTAATTTATCCTATTTAACAAAGGGTTTGAGGCCTATCCCAGAAACTCTAAATGCAGTTTGAAGACTCACGCGTGGAACAGCGGTTCTCTTTCTTGTAAGGGTATTAAAAGCTCAGACTCAACTGTAATTATAAAAACAATTAGCTCTGGTCCTTTAATCTGATTGGCTGAGCTGTTTGTCCACTTGTGACATAATTGACAATAATACTCACCTCTGACCGCTTTATATTCGTAACAATGCGTGATAAAGAATTCATTATTTTCACAATGATTTTCCTGTCATTTGACCCCTAGATTACAGTACTTGATTGTTAGAGAAACCAAAAACCTTTTACTCAGCGATCAGCATTCATTTTAAAAACCAGACTAGATTACATCACGGAAGATCAGTTCTGATTTTGCTTTCAATGAACACATTTATAAATCAAGCCTTGTTTTTTATTACCATTTTATTAAAGCAACAAGGCACGCGGGGTAATGGATTATTGCAAATAAATCACACTTTTTTTCCAGTGAATTGTTCACAATAATGAATATCCTCATGTGCTTTATTTCTTTAATATATAGTGACCTAAAAAACATAATCTTAAATTAATAAAAGGACAAAATGCAGGTTTTACCAGCGCAAGCAAACAATTAGACAAACACAAAACATGTAGAAAGAAATATTTAAGGAAGACAAAGACTAGATTTCCCAAAGAATTCAAAAGGGTACATAATAAATGAAAGAGTTATGAGGGAACTGAGTTAAAAAAAGAAAATAATCCCATTGTCCCTTGTGGGATTTTGTCACACAACAAGCTCTCCATCCACCCTAGTTGACACTTCTGCATTTGGGTTAACTCTTTCTTAACCCCTCCTTGTAACACACGTCCATATTGTGGTAGAAAACTTCCACAAAGAAACCCCACACTTGTCACCTCTATTATATATTTATATGTATATAAAGTTTACTGCTATTCTGAATTATAAAACTGCTGTCCTTAATTAGGTAACTGGACCAACCAGAAAGGGCGGCAAATTACAACATGCTTCCTGAAAAGTCACATGATGGGCCACCTTTTAGAGTAGAATGCTCTCACTCCGTAGGCACGCCTAAGCTTACAAACAACTATGAATGGCTAGCTGCTCTTCAAATAATAGCGGGAAAGCCTAACATTCTTGAGAGTATGACCAGTTTGGGTTGTAATCTTTGTTGCTGTTGTCCAAGAGATGAAATAAAGTTTTGCTCACAGAACAACGTGTCCTTTTAAGAGGCTTTAGTTCAAAGTATAAAAGACATTTTAGATCATTTAGGCCATGTGGTAAGTGTTTAAGTAAGGGGTTTTCCTGTTCCAGCATGAACTTGCTTCAATGCTCAATGCAAATATGTTTAGACAAGAACAGAGCTCCAAGCTGTATGTCAAATATTAGGGCTTAAGCTCACAAACCTCACAAAATGACCATAGATTTTAGCAGGCACTCTTGCAGATCTTGAGGAATGTCAATAGCTGCAAATGCAAGCAGGGAAAAGTATAAGCTGGGGGGAGGGTTGTGAGATAACCACTGATGCCTTTGGTTTTGGAATCTCCAACAAGCCTTATCATGAGTTGTCCACACAAGAATCTTCTCTACCTCCAACCCCCGAACACCCATCACAGACAAGCCAAATTTCTAATCTCTTTTCCATCAGATCTCTAGACATTTCAAGTAGTATATTTAAGCCACAGCTTTACAGGTGTGTAGCCCTTTCCTGTTTTTTGAAAGCCACACAAGGTCTTTAAATAATAGTATTCCTAATATTGCATTCACAGTTTGTAAGCAGAAAATATATAATGTTATATAAATATTGACTTTAATAACCAGTTATCCTTCTTACAAATAACTGTTTTACTTTAGAGCATTCACAACATTTCTTGTCAAGTTTTTGTTGTAACCTAAATATTGATTGTTTTTGGTTATGTGTTCCCTCTTTAAACCGGTTTAAAGCCCTAACTTGCGCACACACTCACACGCACACGCACGCACACACACACACCCACACATACAAAAGAACATAACAAGTCAGATCGGTTAGATGTTTCTCTTTTATTTTATTTTGTTATCAATTATTTTATCAATATTGTTGTTTTTAAAATGTATGGCATAAATTGACTATATAATTGTTTAACTTTAATGTATTTAATGAAATGCATTTAAATATTAAAATATGTGTATTTTTAAGTGACAAAGTGTTCATGTTTTTTTAGTTAGTTGCACATGCCTCGCCCTTTAGCATGAGGAGGAATAAATCTGTCAGTAAAAAGGTGGAGGGTAGCACCATAAAATTCTTCACAAATAAAGTCCGTAGTGGAATGTATTTGATTTAAACCAGGTGGTACTTTAAAAGTGTAGTACCTACATTGCAATCTAGATTTTAAAAATATTTCAGGTTATATTTTACGGAAATAAATACAGTGGTGCAGAATCCACAGTAATGCACATAAAACAAATTTACACCAACGCATAAGAAATCAAAATAAACGCAAAATAAATGTCTTAAACTTTTTGGTCTAAAAGCTTTAATCAGTAAAGGCTGCAGTATGTAAAATAAAAATTTTACAACAATTTCTGGAAAGATGATATTGCAAGCCTCAAGGGTCACTGGGACCTGGGGATTACACAACTAATGGTGTTGTGAATAGACACATTACACATGGCATTTATATTAGCGCTACCATAAATAACAGGTTTAAATATCTGGTTAGACAGATTAACCGATATAAAAATGTGCAGTTTAAACAACATTAAATCTTTTGTAAAACTATTTGTTGAAATAGAGGTCAGAAGTATGCAGGACAGTGTTTCTCCACAGCAAAGCTGTCAAACCAGTCTTGTGCTATCTTCAGTGCCACACCCTATCTAACCAACGGAGTAGCTGCAAAATGCAGGTAAAAATACTATATACATATATGGTTTAGATCCTGATTTTGTGGTCTTTTTTAACTGCTTCAAAGCCCTGACAGGCACATGCTTTTATTTTTGTACATTGACTCATATTAATTGCATAGGGACTTATACCAACCTTAAACCTTCCCCATAAATACCACTAACCCTAACATCAACCATACGCTTACACAATTATCTAACCATAACTATAACCATGCAAAATTTTAGACTAAAGGATTTACATGGTGGGGTCTACAGTAGATTGCAGTTAAGAAGTCCCCACATGTAAGTGTGCAAACAGGTTTTTGTTACAGAAGCTTGCAAAAGTATTCATATCCCTTAAACTTTTCTATATTTTGTCACATTACAAGCACAAACATAAATGTATTTCATTGGAATTTAATGTGAAATACAAACACAAAATGGTATACAATTGTAGAGTAAAAAGAAAATTATACTTGATTCCAAAAAATTTTTGCAAATAAATCAGGCAACTTCTGGATGCAATTGGTTGCACTCAAAGAAAATGGGCTAAATACTTTTGTACCCAGCACTTTTCATTTTTTTTATTTGTGAAAAATGTTTTGAATCAAGTATAATTTTCCACTTCACAATTGTATACAACTTTGTGTTGATCATTCACAATAAATTCAAATGAAATATATTTATGTTTGTGGTTGTAACATGACAAAATATGGAAAAGTTAAAGGGGTATGAATGGGGTTTTGCAAGCCACTGTATAAATATACTGCTCAAAAAAATAAAGGGAACACTTAAACAGCACAATGTAACTACAAGTCAACCACACTTCTGTGAAAATAACCTGTCCAGTTAGAAAGCAACACTGATTGTGAATCAATTTCACTTGCTGTTGTGTAAATGGAACAGACAACAGGTAGAAATGAGAGGCACT
>JAOUQT010329219.1:0-13553 GCA_025769995.1 Xyliphius kryptos
TAAATATTAAAGAGTAAAACAATCAGCGCAGACAGATTTAAGCAAAGTGTGGTGCGAAGCAGAGCTCGTCATTCTCGTCATTCTATGTCAACTTTCAACATATGAATGGGTATGAGGTAGATAGATGAGATGAAGTTGATATGGTAACCAGTAAAAGGAAAGTGTTGTTTTGGGTTTAATACAAACTACCTTCTGTTTAATATGTGTTTATTTTATCTGCCAAAATCTTTCCAACTGGTATAATGTTCTTGCTCATATATTTTATGGTATTTATGGGACACATTTTCTATTTGCTGTCGCTGCAATGACTGTAAAATATTAAGTTTTGGCTTTTTCATGTAATTCTGGCAAAATTGTGGTTAAAAAAAATCCCCACTGGTGATGTCATTATCTGGGTCTGGCTTATCCACCAACCAAATTATGACTTCAGTAGGAAAAATACCCAAATAGCACTATTTGGAATGGAATCTAGGCATTAGCCACCACAAATGACAATTTCAGCTGTAGAATAATAGACTTGATTTACAAGCAAATGTATGTTCTAACGTCTGGCTCGAATTTTAAGTCGGAGCTCATTATAAATTTCAGACAGATACTTTTTCTTGAAAAGGAAAACCATACTTTTGCTCGAATTATCTGCGTAAAATTCCAGATGCACAATTTACAAATGAATTCATAACTTGTATAAATATTGGCTGTGCAAATAGTTGATTTCAATTTACTCATTATAACAATTCAACCTTTTACATGAAACATTTACAAAATGGCCTTGCCTGAGGCTACTATCACACTATGTTTTCATTTAAAACAACAGCACTGGTTTTTGCATTTAAGGGTCACAAAGAGACAGCTATGAAAAGAAAGCAAATTAAAGTCTATTCGATTATAATAATAGATTTTTTATAGAGAATGGTTTCTATACATATGGTACATACTACAGATCACATTCCTGGTATAGTAATACATACTAATAAAATTGAATTAGACATAATGCTTGACTGTAAACATATAGTGACAAAGAATTTGGATACACCTCTTAAACTAATGAATTTAGGTGCTTCATTTAGTTCAAACAAGCCCCCCTGTTAGTTTCAAGCCCTTAAATCAGTGGCTCTTTGTTGTTTGAAAATTACTTTCAATTCCAAATTCAGGACATAGCATTCGTTCATCCATTGTTTTTGATTTTGTCAATCAAGTACAGAATTTTCTGATGAACCAGCATAGGAATGACCTGTATATAAAAATGTTGACATCACACACCGATCTGATGGACAGAACGCGGAGTTAAATTAATATCTTAATTCACTTATTAAAAGTTTGTATTTGTATGTGCCACTTTACAATGTTGCCTGAGAAATCACATACTGCAAATTGCACTGTATATCGCTACTATTATTTAAATTGACACATGGTTTAAAGATAAGCATATCAAGGTTGAGATCAACTTTCTAAATGATACCAAAGATTGAAATGATATCAAAATTGAAACTGTGACATTTGTACTGCATAAAAGCATCAAAAACCTTTTGCATGGAGAACACCCAAACAGAATCACAATGGACATTCCATGGTGCAAGAATATTTTAAGGGTGCCCACAAAACACCTGGAAGAAAATCCTCTATTCAGGATCTGAAGGTGCTGAACATAACGTGGGACAATACTGAAACTCTGACCCGAGATGGAAATCGATGGATGATACTTGTTGCCCAATATATGAGCTAGAATGAGGGGACCTTTCTTTCATACTGTATACTGTCAGTTACGAAACACCAATTAGAGTCCATTTCTCAAAGAAGAACTCATAATTATTTGTACAATTACTAATTATTAGACCTTATTTTAGACCCTCTTTAGGAACAAAAACAAAAAACAAAAAAAAAACAGAATTTACATATTTTTTTTCAAATAGTCTATAAAATTCCAACAGAAGGTACAGCTCCAGTGACTAGCATTGCACCCTGAAAAGTGCCACGAGCTACTTTATTTTCTGAAAGTATACCCAGGTCACCTGCCAGCATGCATCAGTTTATGCAAAATGCTACAGTTGTGATGCGGCACAGTATCAAATCCCCACCGATTCTAAGGCAGCATCACCACATATTCTCTATACAGAATAACTACATTCTTACAAACTAAGAATACAAATAAAGGCTAGTCAACTCATCAAAACACAGAACAAAAAATGTCATACAATACTTAGGTCAATCAGTCAAAAGTTGAAGTTTATCATGGGATGGTTGCAGTTCTACTGGGTCGAATAAAGTTCAGGGATTTTTAGTTAACATATTAAAGCCACAGACACATGAGAGAGTCTGATCTTCCAAACACTTCAGTGCTTTAAGACTTTTGCTTTGGGCTTTTGGAGCAAAACAAAATGGATTCAACAGCCCCTAGATCTTACATCCATTACTCCAGAAACAAATCCATTACTAAAGCAATGAGCATGTACAGTAATCGCTCACATATCGTGGGGGTTACATTCCTGAGAGCCCATAATATAGCACAATGTGTTCCTTTATGATTTATATGAATTAGGGCTTTATAAACCTGCCCTCAATTATATAAACACTTTACATGCTATTAAACACTTTCTAAACTATTTCACCTACGAAAATTTTAGAACATATATAGCACAAAATGGCCCAATTGTAACACTTTGGAAAACAGAACTTTGGAAACAAACTCAGCTTTTATTATTTTAGTTTATGTTCCACGATTGATTTCATTCACAACATGCCGAACAAAAATTCAATCCAAATTTTACGAAATCATTACTTGCCAATAAAACATACAATTGAGAGATTTATATGTTCAGCAGATTGCTATTTTAACATAGCAGCTACCTGGACTCTTAAAATGCATTGATCTATAAAAATACACAGTATAGAATATGCATTCTTTATACAAATGCAGTGATATTTAATAGCATTTAGTGGATATTCAGTGTTCACTGGCATTGGACACACGCCTGTGTTGACAATTCACGGCCAAGATAGCAATTAACATCTGATTTGACATGTGTCCAGGTTGTTTTTAACCAGTGCGTTGGCACCTGAGTGTTGACAAGATAACAATAATTCAGAAATGTCTCTTCATTTCGAGACCACCACACTCATCGGGGTAGATATATCGGCAAGAACCGTTGCTATTTAAATGGCACAGACGGAAGGGAAGCATTTTTGTGAGGACCATGTCTCAGTGAGCGTTAACAGTGTAGGAGATCAATGTGGAGATACAGTGAACATTATCAATCAACATGCAAAGATATGCACATGCTTCATTAAAACACTTTTAATCATATGACCAAATCGCAACGTAAAACGACGTGTTGGAGAAAGAAGCAGCATGACTCCTTGATGATAGTTGATGGTTTCTCTTATAGAACTCAGCCGCCATGTTAGCTGTATTGCCTTCAAGAAGTACATTATGGGATCCCTTGTCAAACCTTGCCATGTCATTTAAAGCATCAGCCCAGGACTAAAAGGCTTTTTGCACATGGCCGTCAAACAGTCTTATGTCCAAAGGGAAATATGATCTCTATGCAGGCTAACCTGCTGACTCGTCAGATCCTATTACACGATTGTCCTTTTAATATAGCCTGTTAATTTTACTGCATAAATGGCCTTCCATAGACTGGTTAATACCTGAAACATTCATAAAAGTCCATTCGTTGTAAGATCGGAACGATGGAAAAATGAACTAGAGTACTTCCAATCACTGTCAACCAGAAATGTGTGAACGTTTATGAGGCTTTTAACCTTGAGGAAATTACATTCGAATACATACACTTCAGCACTTCAACAGGCAATATTTTGGGGCAAAATAAAATGTCTGCAGTTGAGAGTCTATTTAAGGCTCTTCTTTTGTATAGAAACCAGCACTTACACCGTGTACAGGCAAATATGCTCCCAAAATCTCAATCTGTATCTTAATCTGGTTCATTCAACGAGACAAAGGATGGAGATGGACATAAAAGAAATTCAATAGGAGCTAAGGACTGCACATCCCAACTTTTCTCCGGTTGTGGTGGCTGACAATCGCGACGCCGGACTCTCTTGCCTGGAATGCTGGTAAGCTCACAAAAGCCAAGCTTATCGCCAAAAAGCATGAGGGATGAACACGTTTTCCTCAAGGAAAGGCGATTTCTTTTTCAGCCTCTAAAAGCCTGATGTAACAAACCAAGGAGCCGTGATGGCACTCGAGATGGACCTTATATTGTTAATACACCTGAAAATGTCAGACCCCACACAAACTAATCACTCACTTGTCCAGTAAGAGGCTACAAGCGCCCCACCACCACCCCATCACTCCAACCAAAACTGCCCAGCTGCTCAAGATCAAAGCCTGAGCTACAAACAAAAGATTGGTTGGTTAGTTTCAGGCATCAGTCGTAAGAGTGTAAAGTTGGTTTAAAACATTCAAAAAAAAGGAAAAGAAGTTTGAGAAGGAAAAAGAATACATTTTAAATTACTGAAATTGATTTTAACATCAGGAAGGCACGGTGGCTTAGTGGTTAGCACGTTCGCCTCTCAGTGCTAGGGATTCCCAGTGCGAATCCCAATCTGGATGGAGTTTCCATGTCCTCCCCATGTCCACATGGGTTTCCTCCGGGCTCCTCCCACAGTCCAAAAACATGGATTTAGGGTACATAAGCCCGTATAGAGTGTTTGTGTGTGTGCCCAGCGACAGATTGGCGCATCTACCCAGTGCCCAAAATGTTCTTCTCTAGGCATGGGGAGCCCCACCACGACTCTAGTAAAGGATTAAGCTGTAACAAACCATTTACTCCTATACTTTATACTCCGTTTGCACCATTTTAACTATATATAAATTAAATATCATATATTTGCTATTAAAGGGTGGCACAGTGGTGTAGTGTTAGCACGTCCACCTGCCAGCGCAGGGGATCCAGGTTTGATTCCTGATCTAGGTGGGAATTCCCTTTTCTTCCTGTGTCCGCTTGTGAATTGGCCAAATTTTTAAAAACCGCCCCTATTGTACATGCACTGTGTGTCCAGCAAAGGATTGGCATTTTGTAACGACCCTAGTAGACTTTCTATATTCATACTATTTAAGTAAAGCACACAAAATAACATAATGCATTACAATATACTATATAAGGAAAAAAGTATTGGGTCCCACCTGTTAATCACTGAAACTGAGTGTTTTATTCACTTACTGTCGCACAGAAGTACATTTTGGCGGATGTATGTTTGACTCACACGTTGTGGAAAGAGCTTGGAGAAGACTCTTTGCAATTCTAACATGATTGTGGCCCAGTGCATGGCTCATAAAGACATGGATGGGCAAGTCTGACATGGAAGAACGCCTGTGGGATGAACTAGGACTATACTTTAAATCAGGCTCGCTCATCCGAAATCACAGAATCTCTTCTAGATGCTTGGCCAAAAGTTTTCAACAGGCAAACTCCAAAATCCCGTAGAAAGCCTTTTTAGAAAAGTGGACGCTTTTATACCATTGTTTTCTGACTGTGCCCCCTGCTGACAATAGGGGGAGGGGGTGCAGCACGTATAGTACAGTCATTTGTCTTGCCCATTCCACTGAAAGGAGGCGAGACCGACATTAACCCACTGTTGGTCATTGGTAAAAGCCAAGGGCCTTGCGTGGTGACGCTCCTGCCACATAGGCAAGGTTTTTTGTGCAGCTGTAAAGGACAAGGGCTTCCCCAAGCATTTCTGATGGGTTGGGAGCAGCAGCATCAGGACCAGATCGGTAAGCACCTGTTTTTCCATTAGTTTTTTATTTTTTTTATTTAGTTTGTGTAGGGTGTGCACACTGTCTGATGATAAAATGCTAGTGCATGTGTGGTAGAAAGAGTAGCGCCACCTAAGGTACGGCTTCGAAGGGGTTATCCGAGGTATCATTGAACACCATTTTTTATGGAAGGTGTGCTCCTTTTAATGCATCGGTCCATCAATTATCTTCCACTTTATCCTATAGCAGGGTTGCGGTGGGGAGGGAAGAACATTTCAAGTGCTGGGCAGATACACCCAGAACAGGGCTGATTTAGAGCAGCCACTTTAACTTGAATCCACGTTTTTGTTCTGCGGGAAGAAACAAAACACAGAAAAAACCTACAGGAAGAACATGGAAACTCCACCCGGAACAGTTATTCAAACTTGGATCCCAAGTGAGAGGCGAACATGCTATCCACACTAAGCCACCATGCCGCCCCCCTGAGGAATTTTATATTGCTTTTATTATGTTTATAAACGAAACCTGTGGTTTTCAATAACAGGTCTAACCAAATTATGCAAACGTTTTGTTTACATCTTAAAACAAATAGGTTTCTGCTGAACTTGAATGCAGCAGTGTTTTTTCACACATTATAAACACATCATTGTCCTTAGTTTTAAATGAATGACAGACCTTTCATGCCTAGTTTGAACAATGGCCATTTTAAGGAGGGGCCAATAAGTAAAGAATCAATTACTAGCTCAGTGTTTTATATTTCACTTTTACAGTCTCATCCTACAGCTTTGCAAGGACATTATCTGCTTGACTCCTACTTTGATGTAAAGTCATTGGTTTATCTAATTACAAATTCATTTGGCTGGATTCCAGAAGCCTCCCTGCTTTTACGTTCGAGGCCATTTTAGACCACAAGCATTAGGCATAGCACACACAAGCAGTGCAAGTAATGAACTGTTGAACTGCTCGCTGTTTCTAAATATGGAGAACACCACAAGCCTAAGTGATTAAAAAACATGAGCCACACACTTCATATTAATACAAAACCGTCTGTGGGGTAAAAATCTGACTGAACAATTTTCACAGCCAAACTACATAATATGGCATGGAGAAATCTGAAGAACTGGAATCGATTTCTGTAAAATGTAATTAAACTGTTCACTTAATAAATGAAAAACTACTGAAACTTGAATGATGGGTAAAGAGCACAACATGCTGGAAAATGTGGGTGTGCCAGACCAACCGCACGAGGCAGAAAATCACAGACACAAATGATAGTTTAAAATAAGCATTAAAAAAAAGCATAGTAAAATCAATAGGACACGCCGGTGTAGTGGTAAGCCCGTCTGCCACTAGGATTTCCCATGTTTCCATGTTCTCCCCATGTCTGCGTGGGTTTTTTTGGGGTTCACCTGTTTTCTCCCACATTCCAATAAACTTGGATTCAAGGTAAGTTGGCTGCTATAAATTTCCCCCATATAGTGTGTGTGTCTGTGTGAGTAAGTGTGTGCCCGGCGAATGATTAGCATCTATTGATGGGTGTATCTGCCCAGCGCCCAAATGTTCTACATTGGATGGGCATGAGGCAACCCGGATATTAAATACCCCATTAAAAGATTAAGCAGAAAATAATTAGATGAGAATTCAGGCACTTGGTTTGGTGGTTAGCACATTCGCCTCTCAGTGCTGGGGATCCAGGTTTGAATCAGGATCTGGGAGGACCTTACATGCTCTCCCCATGTCTGTGTGGTTTTCTCCAGGTTCCTTTCACAATCCAAAATGAATTCAATTGCTCTAAATTGCCCCTATATATAGTGTGTTTGTGTGCCCAGAAATTGATTAGATACTGACTGTATCTGTCCAGCGCCCAAAACCTTATCCCCTGCATGGGCGTGGGGAACCCCTCAATACCCTTGTCTCTACTATAGAATTAAGCTGAAGATAATGAGATAAGATATATTACAGGTGTCAAACAAATTCCGACAAAATCCGGTTGCTGCTCTGTTTTCCTTCCGGCCCCACATACGATTTTTGCTGCTCTTCATACAAATTGAAAGTTTCAAGCTAAATCTGAACTCTATTTATACAAAATTTGAGAAGGTACTTGTCACTCAGCAGTTCAGTAGAACATGTCTTGCATGTCCATGACTACAGCCTGGAAATGTAGATTTCACACCATGCAGTCTAATATATTGCAAATGCCTCCCAGCAATAAAACGAACCATATCCAGGAAGACATTAGAGAATCCATTTCAGCCATGCTTGGGTAGAATCAGTTAACAAACATTCACAAAGGGATTCATTTTTATTTTATTGCTCCTCTTACAGCTGCTTGGCATCTGCAGCAAGCCCACTGGACTTTTAGTTTTTTTTCATTTATATTCATTTTTTTCGGGACCATGGCATGTACACAAACATTATTAACTGCTGCACTCAAATGATAGAAGTAGTTTAGAAAGTATTCATTTATATGATTTTTAAATGTACGTTTGCAATTATAACGCCGCCTATATGTAATCATAGATGGCCGACTGCATTTTTCCGTTGGCTGACCTAAAATCCCGGTCACAACAGACTTGGAGTATAATCGGTCATGCCCGGCGAATATGCACACCCTAATGAGAAAATAAGGAGACATGCTCCCTGCTACGGCACTGGAAGGGATGGCAAAGCCAAACATCTGCAGAGTGCTCATCAGGAGTCTGGACGCTCTAGAGGACAATGGCCTCGCAGCAGACGAGCATGAATGGACTACGACAGACCCTGCGCTGCTTAATGACCCCTGAACAAAGCGGATTAAGCCGGAACGCCCAGGGATATTAACAGTTTTCAGTTCTGTTGCCAACTAAAGCGGAAAATATGCCAATAATGAATTACCTAGGCCACCTCAGGGTGCTGACAGCTTCTCAGACACTGTATCCTGGCAAAAGCTTTAGCCGTCCTCATTTTCTTGTGCCTTTCATGTGCCTCCGAAGTTAAAATCAGTTGTTATGCAACGAGACTTCTGTTTGCATTTATCCCACATAAATTACCAACTCAAAAGAGATCTATAAAAAGACTTTAATCTCATTCTCAGGTAAATATTCTTTTATGGTTTCATTGAAATCGTGTATATTGAGCAAACACTGCCACAAAGATGTAAACTGAAGAACCGACATTCAATAGGGATTTCGAGATTTCTAAAGGTTTTCTAAGCTGTTAACTCATTTTTTTTGCAGTAACATATTTAGCCTCATCACACAGACAGATTTCTCTAGAACAGCAACAATTCAACAGTAACAGAAAAAGAATTCCATTATAACACAGGTGGCAATGAATTATCAGTGTGGTTTGTAATTGCTACCTGCTAAGTCAGATTTAAAACACTGTGAAGGCAAAGTCAACTTTAATTTAGAACTAAAAGTGTGGTGGTTGCAAACTTTGTAAAACTGACCTCATATGATACAGGACTCCCTGATAAAAAAGTGACCATCTGAAATACAAACATATCCATGGATAAAAATGACTTTATAGTCACTGTAGATCTTTATTAATTAAGTTTATACGAGTAGTTTCGGTCCTTAAATCTGATTGGGTGAGCCGTTTGTCCAGCAGTGACATTGGCAGGAGGTGGGGTGGGGCGTTCCCCATACCCATCCAAAAAAAAAAAATAATAATTTTGGGAGCTGGTCAACAACACACAGAGAGACAGACATACATACACCTTATGGGGAAATAAAGACAATTTTAAGCAGCAAATTTACCTTGAATACATGTTTTTGGACTGTAGCAGGAAACCAAAGAACCCCACACGGATACAGGAAGAAGACGGAAACTATTATACCACCATGCCATCACATTTATAATCTAAATTCCATGTTTAGTTTCTCAGTTTTATTTCAATATCAACCAATTACAACCAAGAAAAGAATATTTTCCACATACAGTTAATTAATTTAAGAAATAATCAACATGATGAACTGACTATAAAAAATATATAGCTGCAGCCCTACTGTAGTGAGCTTCTGGTGATTACGGAGTCCACAGGCACAGTAAACTCATATGTCAAGTGCATAGTTATTCATCTGAAAGCTGAAGACTGATAAATCATGGCTATAAAAGCATGTATATGGGCAGCAACAATAATCTGATGGCTGTGGCATTGGAACGATGCTTAGTTGGTATTCGGGGAAAGCATTTCACACACTATTAACACCATTAACAGCCACCAGCTTGAACTAATTATACAAGGTAGGTGGGTTCCAAAAATCCATGCTGTTTACTACAGTCAAGATCTGAACATGTTTTTTGTTATTGCCGCAAACAGACATTTGCTGTTATTATTAAGTTTCTGTTTATCCATAGATTTAGATTCTGATTCTTGGCTGACTGCAATAGAATCTATGTCCTTTATTAATGTGACCTAATAAAAATATATATTTAAGGAACACTTTACATTTTCATTTATATTACAGGCTCTTATCCTAATTTGGCTCACAGAGATGCTGAGGCCTATGGGTCACTGGGTGAGAGTCATCAAAACACTGATGACCGTTATTCTCTGTCCATCCTCTGCAGAGCTGACACAGACAAATAAATGCACTCACACTCATTCACACCAAGGGACAATTTAGTATCTCCATTTCACCTGAGTAAAAGAGACGACCCAGGACCTTCATACTGTGACAACACTGATCCATTGGTATTGTATAAATAGCCAGGGCTGACTAGTGAGAGGGGCGGCATAGTGGACTAGTGGTTAGCACGCCCGTCTCTCAGCGCTTGGGATCAAGGTGCAAATAGCGATCTGGGTTGTTTCCATGTGATTCAAGTGTCCGTTTGTGTTTTATTTAGGTTCTCTGATTTCCTTACACACTCCAAAAACATAGATTTAAGGTGAATCGGCCGTTCCAAATTGCAGAGTGAGTGAGAGAGAGAGAGAGACTTTTTTTTCCTCTCTCTGACAATTTATTTTATCCAAAATTAAAATCTAATGTGCAGTGAAGGAATGTTATTAAAATAAATAAATACCTACATATTTTTAAATAAAATCTGGTGTGAAGCAGAGCTCTTTGTAATCTATCATGTATGACAGAGCTCACTGCTCCCCACAGCACCACACTGATTTAAAAGTGTCAAAGTCTTTCATACATTTGTAAAAATTTAAATCTATTAAAATTCTTGATTTGACCAGTCGGCTGAAAATCCTAATCACATCAGAGTCTTTCTTCTTTCTGCTGATATACACAGCCATTTTGCTCAGTCCAAGAATAAAATTTACCAGTTGACACTTAAACTTCTTTTTTTTTGACATACTTAAAACCAAGGATAAACACCAGTGGTGTAAAAATCTGGTGACAAGAAGGACACTGGTCATTAATAATTGGATTTAAAACAGAAATAAAAGCATTCACCTCAATAATACTGTGAAGAATGATCCATTGGAGGTCCCTTACCCACTTAGTTAACTGTGCTTTATAAAGTGCTCCCCACTTTGGTCTTGCCTCACAACCAATGCCTAATACTTCTCTCCAGGGTGTGTCCGTTCTGTTCTCAAGCTTTTCCTTGTTGGGAACTATTACACTTGCTCTATAGAGGAGTTTTCCTGTGGATGAGGGAAAGAGAGTGTGTGTGCACCCAGTAATGAATTGGCAACATGTCCTGAATTCATCTGCCCAGTGCCCAAGACAGTAGCATAGTGGTTAGCTCATTTGCCTCTAAGTGCTGGAGATTCAGAATCAAATCCAGATATAGGTGAAATTTTCGTGTTTGGTAAAATTTTCAATTTTCGGGGTTTGGTGGCTCAGTGGTTTGGGTGTTGGGCTTGTGATCTAAGGGTTGTCGGTTCAAATCCCAGGTCCACTGAAGTTACCAATGTGGGTCCTTGAGCAAGACCCTTAACCCTCATTACTCCAGGGATGTAACCCTGTGTCCGGACCCCAAATATTAAGTGGGATACTTGTAAGTGCTTTGGATAAAAGCGTCTGCTAAACGACCAAATGTAATGTAAATGTATATAAACTGTACGCTGACAATAAAAATTAATTGAATTGAGTGAGAGACACAGAAAGACACAAAGAGAGAAAGACTGACTGACGGCAACATTAAAAAAAAAAATAATTTCAGATCCTAAAGTGGACTAACGCACAAACCTGTGTTTGAATGAGAGACTGAACAGTTCGAACTACATTATTTATTTTACTTAGAAATCTATTTAACTTAAAAACAAGACTCTTTACACTTTTAAAAAAGATTTTCTGACCATTTTTTCCAGTGTGCATTTGAACCTGAACCTCCAGAGGAGCTGCTCGACATTGAATTTGGATTGCTTAAATTTAAGGTGTTTTATATACAGTTTGTTTAATGTTATCTGACTCTCCAGATTTAAAAGAATTTGTGTCTTTAGGGGTGTTCACGCCCGAGTGGCTGATATTCGGTTATACACCGATTTGAAAAAATAAAGGTAAGTGTGACAATAAAAAAAAGTGTAGGCCTGGACGATATACCGAAAATGTACCAATACCGAAATTTATGACGATAACGACGTCATTTTGCTCTTATCTTAAAAAGATGAAAAGAAAAGTTGGTTTGTCTTTTTTGTCGTTCCTGTTCCTTTAAGAGGCTGCATGCTCTCTGTAGGGTAGTCGCATGACTACGTGGCAATAAAAAGGGAACTGTACCATCAATATGGCTGTGAAGTATTTATGTTGGCCTTATACATTTTTTATTTTTGTGTGTATTAAAATTATCGTCCATTTATGGTTATCGAGGTGAACTGCTCAATATATCGCAATAGTGCTTTTAGGCCAAATCGTCCTAGCCCTAATAGAGTTCGTTTTATATACCTTTTGTGGTCAAAAGGAACTATTGGCCGCTGGGCATCTTCACTTTATCAAATTTGGCCTTCTGAAAAAAAAGTTCGGACACCCCTGCTCTATAACGTTAGATATTCAGATTTGAAACTCAGTAATAAACAGATCTACATAATTAATGTTTCCACTTTGGCCTACAGAACAGGATCCAAACCTGATTCTACCCCAACACATCCTTTTCCTCACTCACTCGTCAAGCTCGTCGTCCCCCTCGTTCTTGCTGCTGTCCGCATACAAGTACTTGCTCATGTCCACGGGTCGTGGCGTTGTCCTCGCACTGCCTCTAGGCGGAGAACTCTCTGAGGGTGATTCGTCGAATGGGTTCCTGGACTGAGGTGGCTCTGGATCGCGCTCATTAAATGGGTTGAGGGAGTCCTCGCTCAGTAAACTGGACTGGAGGGGAGGGGCTGGAATCGATTCTGAACAGCAAAGAGGAAAACATAAGGAGCGGTGAACAAACTACATTGTGGTGGTGTTCAAATTTCTAAATGTAATGCTGCTCACTATATAGTGCACTAAAACGTTCTACAATGCTTCTACAATACGGAGCACTGGGTGGTGTATAGGGTGCACCATGTGGTCTATACCATCCTCATCAGGGTCTCCAAAGGGGTTCAGGTCCACAGGATCATCAGCCTCCCCGAAGGGATTGGAGCCGGTGTTGGTTTGGTCCTGATCGTCATCATCTTCCATAAAGTTCAGCTTATTGATTAGCTCTGAGTTAAGTATGAACACACACACAATATTAAAGGTGATGCATTGATCTGAATGAAAAATAAAAACTGTAACAGATAAACACCAAAATGCACAAAAAATAATACAATGGTGACTAAAATGAAACGTGAACCAAAAATGGGCAGCAACAGCAATAAATAATGAAAAACACAGCTGCTTTAGAGTGAACCAGTCTTTATATCTTCTTCTTCTTCTTTGTCTTTCGGCTTGCTCCCTTTCGGGGTCGCCACAGCGGATCTTCTGCCTCTTCGCTG
>JAOUQT010329226.1:0-13552 GCA_025769995.1 Xyliphius kryptos
GGTCAGTGTGTTCTTCACTACGTTGTTAATGACCTCACCTACATGAATAAACACACTGAGTAGTGACCGTGTGATTGGACGATTAGATATTTGAGTTAACAGGCAATTAAACAGGCGTACCTAATAAAAACAGTGGTCGTATATTTAAAAGCGTACGTCACTGCATTGCTATAAGCTTCTGTGTGAGGTAAAAGGACAGTGTCTGTCGGGACGGGATTATTCAGTGTCTCTAAGAGCTGTTTTGTTGAAGGCTGTAGATAAAGAGGAATGTTCTTGCGGTAATAAACTCGGACCTTCTACTTTCTCCGTGTCCTTGGTTCGGGAATGTGTTTCATCATATTGATAGAAATTTCAGAACTGAAAAGGAACCACGTCACACACTGGTCTGAGTCATTTCTGTAGAAGGTGAAACTATGTAAATGTACTTTATGGGAATTAATTGCGGATTCCGAGAGAATTTTATTTTAATTTAACTTAGTTTTAACGTTTTAAATTCATTTCCCTCGACTTCGACACGGGGTCATGCGCAGAGTTGGGACATCACGATTTATCAGCAATTTTGATTTGTCCTGTCCAACACAGCTCCAGTCTTGTATTTCAATCACAGCCTCATTGGCTAAACCGTTTGCACCCCCTCACCCCCACACCCCCCACATAAGAAGTAAACACCTTAAGCACCCCCATCCTCAAAATTCTCCCCCAGCTCTCATATAAGAAGCAAACACTAATTGCACCGCTAACCCTGTGTCCCAGTTTTTCATTACTCAGACCTGGCAACCCTAGTCATGGGCCAGCCGGTTGCAACTTGGCAACTCTGGGCACAAGGGAAAGAAAACAACCCTAGACAGGGTGCTAATCAGTCATAGGGCACACATTCAGACACTAAGGGCCACTTTAGAGACACAAATAAACCTAGCGCACACCTAGGGAGAACATGCAAATTGCACACAGAAATTTTAAAAGTTGTTCCACCAGGGGCTCGATCCCGGGTCCTTCTTGGTTTAAGATGATAGCACTGCCCACTGCGCAACCGTGTTTTCTTGAAGTGGATATGTTACTAACGGTTTTCCATTTTCCCTCAGACTATTTCCAGAGTTTTGGCGCCGAGAACATGGCAGAGTGTGTGGATCGTGGTGACTCATGGCTCCTTCTTTGTCTGACAGAACTTGCAGTTGTGGATTGAACATCAACATCCAGAATTGACCGTCTGTCTGTTCGCTTACACACACGGATTTCCTCGGATAACTGGCATCTGAGAGGGTTATATAACCGGTGGCATTTTTAAAGTCATCGCGTCTTGTCCTCAAGCTTATTGCCTCTTGTCTTCTCTCAAGTCTCTCTTTATGCCCCGTCACCTCTGGCTTGCTCATTAGGGCTCTAAAGCTATGCACTAGACACTGATGTGTACTGCTCTATCCACAACCCTCGACCCGGGACATTGTACATATCCTGGTGAGAACAAATGTATTTCATCTTCTTCTTCTCCTTTCTCTTTCTCTTTTATCAGTGTCTCCACCAGCGTGTCAACCTTTTCCACCCCACTCTGTCCCCTGCATCTTCTGCTTTCACACCAACTACCTGCATGTCTACATTGACCACATCTATATATCTCCTCTTTGTTCTTCCTCTCTGTCTCCTGTCTGTCAGCTCCATCTCTAACATCCTCCTACCAATATATCCACTGTCCCTCCTCTGCACATGTCCAAATGATCTCAATCGACCCTCTCAAACTTTGTCTCCCAATTTTTCAACCTGTGCTGTCCCTCTAATGTTTTCATTCCTAATCCTGTCCATCCTGGTCACTCCTAATAAAAACCCTAACATTTTGAGCTCTGCCACCTCCAGCTCTGCTTCATGTCTCTTAGTTAGTGCCAGAGAAAGCAGAGAAAGCAGAACTTTCCTTGCAGTCTTACAGCTGTCACCTCTAACTGGCCGGTATAACTGCAAGTATTTATAATTAGATTTAAATAAATAACTTGATTTTCTGTTATCAGAAAATAAGACTATCAGCATCAGTACTACACTACAATTTTCTAATAATGAGATTATCAATCATTGACATCCTCTTAAACATCAGTGCTTTAATCTTGTTCTAATATAAAAGCTTCAGTCGGTTAGTCAAAACAGCCCTGAGGCTTCCCAAGGCTCTTTTATTAAAATAAAACAGTTATTATTATTTTTAATTATTAATGTCAAATAACAATATCTACACAGTTACTGATAAAAAATAATATATTATTTATTTGGATGTTTAAATCTGACTAAAACTTTAAAATGGTCTTAATCATTTCATTAACTTATTAGGTTCTATTTTGTTGAAGTTTATAGAATATACAGGCTTTTAAAATCCCAAGTAATAAAAATCTCCAGGACCTAAATGATATAAATACAGGTTTTAAAATAATCAGGTGAGTCAAAGTAAAGAAATACAAAACCTCTACATTAATTGTAATTAAGATTGTAAAGCACAAGGCTGCCTTGTAGGGAAACTAATACAGAACCAAGTGCAGGTGATCATCTAAACTAACTAGTAGTTAGTGAATGCTAAACAGGCTAGCGAACGTGGTTGATCTGAGAGGGAATATCAACCTTGCGTGGAAAACAGGCACATTTTCTGCAACAGAATTTCATTAGCTTGTACATGTGCATCTCAACAAATTAGAATATCATCAAAACGTATTTCAATACAAAAAGTTAAATGCATATATTATATAGATTCATTACAAACAAAATGATCTATTTCCTGGGGTTATTTCTGTTATTGTTGATGATTATGTCTTACAGCCAATGAAAACCCAAAATCATTATCTCAGTAAATTAGAATATTTGACACAAAACACCTGCAAAGGCTTCCTAAGCTTTAAAATGGTCCCTTAGTCTGGTTCAGTAGGCTACACAATCATGGGGAAGATATTGGCAGTCGTTGACACAAGAAATGTATGCCACAAAAGGCCATTGCTAAAGAAGCTGGCTGTTCACAGATTGCTGTATGTAAGAATATTAATGGAAAGTTTAGCGGAAGGAAAATAAATAGTAGAAAAAGATGCACAAGCAACTGGGATAACCACAGCATTGAAAAGAGCATCAAGAAAAGGCCTAAAAAAACTTTTAGGAGATTCACAAGTAGTGGACTTCTGCTGGAGTCAGTGCTTCAAGATCCACTACACACATATATGTATCCAGGACATGGGCTACAACTGTCTTATTCCTTGTATCAAGCAACTTGTGACCTAACGCCAGAAGCGTCTTATCTGGGCCAAGAAGATAAAGAACTGGACTGTTGAGAATATATGGGTTATTGTCAAGAGGAAGATGAGAGCCACCAACAATGCAGACGAGCTGAAGGCTGGTATTAAATCAATCTGGGCTTCTATAACACCTCGGCAGGGCCACAGGCAGATTCCATTCCACACCGCATTGATGCAGAAATTCATGCAAAAGGAGCCCCGACCAAATACTGAGTGCATTTACTTTACATACTTTTCAGTAGGACAAAAATATCTGCATTGATAATGTAAAATGTCTCATATAAAATGTAAATCTTCTGAGAAAATGATTTTGGGTTTTCATTGGCTGTAAGACATAATCATCAACATTAACATAAATAAACACTTAAAATAGATCACTATATTTGTAATGAATCTATATAATGTATTTATATTAAGGTTTGTATTGAATTACTAAAATAAATTACCCTTTTTATGATATTTTAATTTATTGATATGCACCTGTATAAGAAGGACGTTCCAGACCTAGGAATCTGTTCCCCAACATCTTCTTGCTACTATAAGGTAAACCAACCCGTTATTAGCCAGATGTTCCTAATAAGTGTACATATAACTCATATAGGGAACAGAAGCCTGGTGGTGAAATTTCCGATCGAGAATTTATGAGGAATTTTTAGCAAAGGGATTGCACCCACATACTGTCCCTTCCTTTGGACAGAGAATGTACCTCTGCTCCATTATTTAGCTTGGTGTACCCCTTTCCCTAACAAGTAAAATAGAGTGTAACAGTGCGACACTTTGTCTGGCTTGAGTTTGCTCAAATAGACCCAAATTTAGGTGCTGATTAATGTCATGTCACTAGGGAAATGCAGCCATGGTGATACGCCACCGACCACTTCTTCTGCTACACTCAGTCAAGCAGTCTGTTTGGTTTTCAGCGTTGCCCCCAATTGGATGGTGGTGGGAGATAAGCCCTTACACCTGCTTTTCCGGCTGTGCTTTTCTGTATTTTTTGTGTGGCAATATATACTTTATATTGTAATGTCATATGCTGCCATCACCCTGTGATGTTAGCTTCATATTCTCTATGTGATCTGTGGGTTATAAATAAGATAACTGAGAATCTCAATCTTTTGACTGCCCTGGGGATTCAAACCCCATTTACTAATGTTCCTATCCAGGCTGCTGAAAGTATTCTGATCAGCATTATATATAGTATAATAGAAAGCAATATCTGTATCTTAAAATCTATGTCTAAATCGACATCTCTTATCTTTTACCTAACTTCAGACAACATTTTCTTTCTACCTCTTACCTTCCTAAAACATTTATGTTCTGTTCTATTGCTTACTGCACACTCGGCAGTTGTTGTTATCGCACTTGCTATCTGGGCTATAAATAGGATTTGTGACTCACAGTATAGCAAAACAAGTGTTATGTGGCTAAGCCTAAATTATCAACGAGTCGTGACAGTGTGACTTGGCTTTTATGAGCTCCATGTGCTTGATTGATGTAACATTTCTTAATAAAATTATTAAATAGCATGGTCCTGACCTCATCGGGATGCAGGTTGTGGTTGTCTCTTTTATGTGGATGCTTAGTGATTGAAACTCAGTGTTTTGTTCAAAGCTATTAATTAGGTGTTTTTTCATGTGTGGGTGTGTGAGTAGGTTTGTCTTTGGCGGCGGTCCATTACTGGCACGGTATATCTATTTATTTGTGTGTTTGTGTCTCATCTAATGAGCAGGTAACATTGCCTTAAAGCCAGACGAGCGGTGAAAAAAGTGTGGGAGGTGCTCATTATTTACTTCAGATTTGAGTCCAGTATGCAGAACAGGGCTCATATTAATATGTATTTCTTTACAGAACAGAATGTTGAGTCACTTGTGCATACTTGAAATAAAAATCAACCCAAAAAGTATGAGACTGTGCAGTGTAAGATCTTATCAATCTGGAAAACATCAGGCTTTGGGAAGAGACATACTGTAGACATACTGTAATTGAGCTCATTCATAATTTATAACTGCAGTTATGAAATATTTGGCCTTTTTGTTCATTGTCCTCATGCAATGCAAAAATGCGGACATAAAACATCAGCTTTAAATAAGGGAGATTTTTTTGAACCACTAGCATCTACATGTGCCTTTAAGAAAAATAATGTATGTGAAGTTGCAGGATTTGAGCAATATATTATACATTCTCAATATATTTGTCTTTACAACTTGATTAAAATTCTGTACATTTCAATTCAGTCCAATTAAAATGATATATGTGACATATAATGTAGTAATACATGGTACAACGCGCAATGAAATGCTTTTATGATTTTATGCTCAAAAAAAAAAAAAATATAACATAAATGGTTATTATATATGGATAGCGCCTCATAGCAAGCAGGACACAGCAAGAAATGTATATGAGTTTGCATGTTCTACCACTGTAAAGACCCCCGCACACAAAAATATGAAGACAAATGCCTTTTATTTTTGAGCACACAAAAACTCAAAAAAGCACAGAGTGTTGGTAGAAAATTAACAATACAGAAGACAGAGAAAGTCCGTTGGGACTCCTCTACACTCTAGCTCAGGTTTCTGAAAAACATAAACACAAACATTCAAACAAATGGTAAAAGTAAGAAAACAGCAAAGAACAAAAATATGTGCTATACGTGGCGAAGACAATGCTGAACTTATTGAGACTAAGTTGCAATGCGGATAAACTGGAAACACTAATATAAGCATCAAAACATAATAAAGACCATCACCAGTTCTGTGACATGAAAGTATAACATTGTGAATATAGACGTTGACCCACGAGGCACTTTAACATCTTTGAGTAGATTGCTGCTCTCCTCAAGCTCTCCTCAAGTAAGTGAAGTAATTAGGAGTGTATTTTGGGGCTAAAAACAAGCAGATACATGACACCTGCGTTCACGCGGGTTTTTTCCGGATGTGCCGGTTTCCTCCCGCATTCCAAACACATGCGTGGTAGGTTAGTTTCTCTAAAGTAGCACTGTCTAGGGTTGTTCCTGTCCTTGTACCTAGAGTTCCAGATGGGTACAGGCTGGCCTGTGACCTCATATGGAAGAAAATGAATGAATAAATGAAAAGGTATATATTAATGAAAATATATATATCAATATCTTCAGAAGATGGTCACTAATTGGAAAACAGTCGGAAGTCATTTAAATGTCTGCGGTCATAGCGACTAATGTTGATGTGCAGATGGTTATCCTGTTACTCCAGGTTTTCCACCGCCTCCTCATGTTTAGAGATCAGGCTGACCACAAAGAATCATCATAAATCTTAATTATGGTGGTAGAGCTGTAAGTGTATTGGATGAATTCCTTGGATGAAGGCTAACTGGTCTGTGCAAGTTTTAACATCTTGGGATTGAGTATGGGGTCGTGGGCCAGTCGGTGCTCACCTGGGAACTCTGAGTGCAAGAGCAGGAACAACCCTAGACAGGGAACCTTCATAGGGGACACGCACACATAATTCAATTCAATTTATTTATATAGTTTTTTTTACAATGGAACATTGTCACAAAGCAGCTTTACAGGAATAACATACAACTGATAAGTATAAATACGAAAAAAATATTTTTTTCCAATGAGCAAGCCGGATGGCAACAGTTGCATAGTAAAGGGAAATCCTATCCTCATTCGATTTATATCAAATTAACAACCTGAAAATCTGTGATGCATTATGTAGAATTTACCATCAATATGGATCTGTGTGTGTTGGAAACAAGGTCGGCTCTGCACTCTCTTAGTGGTAGTGTGTGAAAGAAATGATTAGACATGATCATAGTAAAAAACTAACGTGTTAGCATGTGTTCGATTGCAAATTCTACTAAGACTATCAAGAGCAGCATAGTTAAGAATGAGATCCAGAAGGAACAACAGGTATGAGAACATAAGGCAATCCAGATATCTCAGTTTATCAATATCTACTGTCCATAACCCTCCACATCTGCAGCTTCACCTAAGAGGAATTAATGCTATGAGCAGAACGCTTGGCTGAACAAATATGTCATGAGTCTAGATTTAAACATTGAGACTATGTCTGAGTCCCGAATATTAACTGAAATACTGTTAAATAGCTTAGGGGCTTTGTACGAGAAAGCTCTTCCACCTTCCTTAACTTGTATTATTCTAGGAACCTGCAAGCAGCTTGCATCTTTTAAATGTACTAATAGAGGTGGATCATGAAATATTAGTAGTTCAATTAGATATTGTGGGGCGAGAGCATTTAGACCTTTATATTTGAGTAGTAGAATTCTTTAGTTTATGCATAATTTAATTGAAGGTTAATGGAGTGTAATTAAGATAGGGGTTATATGATCACATTTTTAGTGCAGTTAAGAACTCTAACTAACTAAAGTACTAACTAAAGTTTTCATAAACACCTGCTTGAGCATCCAGACAATATGCCATTAGAATCATACAATCTGGAGGTGACAAAGGTATGAATTAGTATTTCAGCATTATAGAACGTCAGTGTGTTTCTTAGCTTGGCAATGTTTCTAAGATGAAAGAATGCTGTCCTGGTAATGTTATCTACATGAACTTCAAATAAGAGACCTGAGTCAATAATAACACCAAGTTTTTTAAATGCTTTACAGGGAGTGACTGAAATACCATCCAGAGTTAACACACAATCAGTACGATAATTCTAGCTGTCTGGGGTACACATTCATACACTCATGGCCTGAAATCCTGTGCAAACATGGGGAGAACATGCAAACTTCATAGAAATATCCCAGGATGTCCCACTTGGGCATTAAACCCGAATTTCAGGTTGTCACTCGACTATTTTTTGTCTTTTCCTATTTCCCTTCTGCCTTGAACTTTATGCTCTCACCAAGACAATTCTTTGTACTGTATGTTTAACATACTATATAAAATGATTCTAATTATGAAATGTTTTACACTATGGACATGTATATACTGTACATCATGTTAAAGATGCTGCAAAGATGTTGCATATAAAATTTTTCTCCTGTAGGGTGGATTTTAATTTATTTAAAAGTTTAATGAGAAATAAAACAGTGGAAGAGAAAGCAAGCTGGCCCTGTAGGTGCAACAGAAGTGTTTGACTGACATGCAAGTATTGATTGTGTGCTGTGTGGGAGTGAAGTTTAGCAAATGTGGACGACATACACAGATGAATTGACTCAACAATCTATAAACAGACCTGCCAAATTAAAAGAGAATCCTGTCTGGGGAATAATGTGAAATTCTTATACATTTCAAATAAAAGAAGCCATGTCTCTCTTTTGTTGGAAAAAGTACCAATTTTAACCAATTTTTATATTATTATACAGTTCATGTCTTAGGTCTGTGTACACTTAGTGCACTGTCATTAAAATGATGTTAAACAAGTTGTTAGTTTTACTTTATACAGTTTATGTTTTATACATTTAGACACAACCAAATTGTACAACTAATGTTCACAAATCGATCACAGAATAATTCATTCATTTTCTATAACCGCTTAAAGGTCATAGGAATTCCAGTGCCCAGCCAGCTACATTGGACACAAGGTAGGATAAACCCTAGATAGTCTGCCACTCCATGGTAAGGCAAACACCCAGTCAGGTATTTTAAAACCGTGGAAGGGAACCAGAACACCATGAGGAAAGCCCATTCAGACACTGGGAGAACATGCAAACTGCACTCAGAAAGCACCAGGATGGCTTACCCAGGATCTGTGATGCAACGGTGCTAATGCACAAAATTTCTAAATCCCTGCAGGTCAAAAATTTACATGCACTTTTGACTGTGCCATTATATAGCTAAATAGTTTTACTTGAGACCCAACAACTCCCACCAGCACCACCCAGAATCAACATGATATCTCTGACAGCCAACCTGCCATTTCATCTTTTCACCTCATAAGGTCATAGCGATGGCTGTCTCTTCAACACAGCAAGTGATTTAGGTCTTTTTTTCTGTTCTTTCTGTGAAAAGACTATTTTATCGACATGGCAGTGTATGAGTGCCACTTGGTAACATACCAGGCCCATTTTATGCTGTCACTTAGAGTAAGAGAGCTGATTCCACTGAACTCTAGCACCAATAGACTCCCGACAGGACCAGAAAATTGTGAGATTTTCCAACATGCTGATCATGACTATTCCACTGCTAATTAGACTAATGCGTTTTGCTGTAACTCTTTAATAAGAGTTGTAGTGGATCTTTAAATTCAGATTGCATATATAAGAAAGGAAAAATGAATTTGTATAGTGGTGTTGTTTAACCTACAAACATGTCATAAAACTCCTATTTACTGTATGATTTTAAACATCTATGAACTATTAATGGGTGTTACCTTTCTTGAGTTAATTAAATTTAATTATTAATTTTAATTTTAATTAATTTTACGATGAGATGAGAAAGATCATTTTCTTGTGCTCAGTATTTTCTGTTTTGTTTTGATCTAGAATATTCTTACTCTTTTTGCTTACAGCCTGACATTCTTGCTGTATACCATACTACTAGAATTGTACTGATGAAATTGCTATGAAGCTCTTCAGAACAGATATTGTCTTGGCGGTCAAAATACCAGTATAAGCTTTTGCGCTGAGGTGTTCTATTTTAAAATCTGATAAACACCATAGAAAAAAATTATGAACTGAGTACAAACCCGATTCCCACAAAGCTGTGAAAATGTACCAAATTTAAATAAAAACAGAATGCAATAATTTACAAATGTCAAAAACTGATATTGAATTCACAGTAGAACATAGACAACATCTCAATTGTCAAAAGTGAGACATTTTCAAATTTCATGCCAAATACTGGCACATTTGTAATTTTGAGACAGCAAAACACATCTCAAAAAAGTTGGGATAGGGCAATAAAAGGCTGGAAAAAAAGGTACAAACAATTGCAACTCATTAGGTCAATTGGCAATAAGTCATTAACATGACTGGGTATAAAATGAGCATCTTGGAGAGGCAGTGGCCAGGTCTAAGTACTGGGATTTTCATGCACAACCATCTCTAAGTTTTTTTGTTACATTTTATTCCTAGATTATCTAGAAAACTCAGTCTGCAGCCTGATGTATGCTATGCATTTATCTATTTTATGCCATTTCAAAAGTCTTTTACCAGATGTGATGACTGAAAGGGAGACAGAGAGAGACAGACAGTAGTGCATTTAGTTTATTTTTTAACAAAGCGAACAGAGACTTTTGAAAAGAAGGATCTATTTGTAATTTTTATACATAATGCATGAGGGGTGTAATGTGGGAGGAATCGTTTTGTTCTGTGCTAATGCAGATCCCTTCCGTCAGCAGGACAGTAAACATTCTGCTTGTTTGTCTTTTACAATGGAGGAGTGAGAGAAAGACAAAAGGCTGGGAAAAGCCATTTGATAAGCTATGCACAAACTGATTTCCTCTGGTTGCTTTTGTTCCTGGAACTACATCTATCAACATATATTCTATCCTATCAGATTTAACATCTATTACATTAATAAAATTTTTCTGATTTTAACCTGTGACTATAGATGTGAGACATTGGCAATCATAGTTTCTGTGTATTTCTGTTGTTTGCTAACCCTAATCCTAAACCTGTGCGGTGGGCAGATCAGATCCATTATGAAAGGGTTTAAAAATGTATTAAAGTATGACTTGAAATAAATTCATATAAAGTCAAATTAAATCTTTTCTTTATTCAAATCTGTATTAATTTCTTATGCAATCATCATGTTTTTTCAGGATTTCCATTTCAACACTGATCTCATTAATGAAATGATAGTATGGGTGTTTGGCTTTTCCCGCTGTAAAACTGTCAACAGTAAACACTTTGGCAAAATGTTGAGCGTTGCTGCTATGAATATTCAAACTTAATTCGAGTACGAAACAAAATGCATCTTGGCATCAGCTGTGGCACGTTTGTAATGATATGTTGTCAATTACCCAATTTGCTTTCACCATATGCTGTCAAGTAGTTGCTACATCTGTCAATTTCAAGTCGATGTGCTGATTTATTTTTCCAAAGAAGGCAGCATCAGGCAGTGGTATTAGCTTCCTACTGCATGACTGGTTATGAAGAACACACACTGTAGCACAACTGAGATGGGTACTTGTTGTGAGGGTGACCAGGGAGACCAGATAAGAACCATGGAAACAGGCTGAGAGTGTATCTGAACAACTAAGCTGTTAAATCCCTCAAATCAGGTCTATCTTATTTATCTACATTATTTCATATATTCATATATTAAGCTCACAAAACTTCATATAGACATCATATCCTAAATGAAAACCATAAAACAATTAGGTATGCTTGGTGTATTGACTGGTTTGGAAACAAGTGTCAGGCAAACAGATAAAAAAAATGTTGTAATCCAAAAGAGAAAAAACATGCAAGAGTCATTAATCAGCAAATAAGCTGTTTTTACTTTTATGCTCATTATAATAATTTAAGCCCCTAACCCTAAAAATCTTATAGTGTTTTGATACTAAAATAAATTGCATCAGTCCCTGACCCTATGTTTTGAATATGGATGCCACATTATTTTCGTGTGCGATTTGGGACCAATTGACCATAGTTTAAATGCCAGAGCCTAACTGAGTATTACTGCTAACCATGTCTATCCATTTATGGCCACAGATCTTCCAATGGCTATTTCAGCAAGATAAAACATCATGACAAAAAGCTTAAATGGTATCAAACTGGTTTTGTGAACATCACAGTTCAATCAATGCACTCAAACAATCACCAAATCACTATCCAAGAAGAGCCCTTTTTGGGATTTGGTGAATAGAAATAAACATATGTTCAGATAATAAATCTACAGCAATGACTTAATTCAATCATCTTAATATAAACCAAAATATCTGCGGATTGTTTCTAGCAACATTAGGTTTGACCTAATTTGCCTTCAGAATTAGTGATATTGAATCCCCTACCGACTTGTGTAATATGTACGTAAGCTTGTGAGGGTTAACCCTTGCTCCTGTCATGACTAGCAATGGATGTTAAAATGATGATCATATTAAACAATATTTACTGCTAGTGAGCTCTCCTGCAGTGTCCTATTTAGCAAAACTAGTTTTCAAGCGTTTCATGTAAAATTGCTGTACAAAAAGACCCCCTATCAACTAAGTACTAATCATTAATTCTTATTTTCACCTGTTTGATTTTTGTGTCTTTAAAAAATTATAGTGCATAGTTTTACACGCTGTCAATGCTGTTACTAACATATTCTATGGTTGTTAGGATTATTTATGTTTATTCTTTTTAGTCTTATTTACAGTGATTTTATCTTAGCCCTGTTGGATTTTGTGTGCCTTGACTGACCTTTGACTTTTTGTGGTTGCCTTCTTTGAAGGCTGTTTTGCACTTCTTGACTGTTTAAAATAAACTGCATTTGTTCGCATTTTGTTTATTTATTTAACAGCATTACATTTTCACTGGCTATTCATGCCAAGAACAAGGTTACATCAATATTACCCATGTTATGGCTAATCAAGCACGTCTAGTTCACTTAGGATGCATATCTTTTGACTGTGGGAGGTACAGATTGTAACTGAGTAATGTTAATTTTTGATATTTGCACTGAAATCTGGTCGTCATGTAATTATATTTAACATACTTCTTCCTGACCGTGTTATAGGGTATTTCTAATTATGTAATCATTTGTCATGCAAATTCTTGAAAACATGCTAAGTTAGAATTAATATGATTCTCTGCTCACTGTTTGTGAAGGATGTACGATATGAAATATGTCTTTCGTTGAAATAAGGGAACCTTGTTATCTCATGACACAGTGTGAAGAGTTATTACAGACAACCTGCTGTGCAGACCGAGGTGACATGTTCTTTTTCTAGAGTGTGAAAGCACAACAGTAACAGGTTTTATTTCATGCTCATAGACCAAAGAGATGCTGAGGTAAGTCATATGCTTTCAGCAATGCAGTGCTCCACAGTGTTTTAAAGAATAACAGTAAAAATGTACTTGACTGAATGCAATCTAAATTTTTTCATGGAATTTGTTTCAAAAAAATCCTAGTTCATAAAAAGTTGCAGAATGCAATGATTTGCAAACATAATGAAAATTTATTTTACTGTTATCGCTTTGCGATGGTTGCACAGCTGTACTCTCTTATCGGATGTCAGAGGGGGACTCAGACACTGTAACTTATGCTCCTAGCTAGCTTTTTCCAGCAGCCAGTGCTCTACCAATTGAGATATCCATGCTACATATACGTATATACAGGGTGAGAGGGTGAGCCATATACAGTGGTTAGACAATGAAACTGAAACACCTGTCATTTTAGTGTGGGAGGTTTCATGACTAAATTGGACAAGCCT
>JAOUQT010329236.1:0-13552 GCA_025769995.1 Xyliphius kryptos
ATGTTATTTTGTTCTCAACGCATTCCACTATCTACTACATAAAGATTTTCAACTGAAATATTTTATTCATTGAGATCCAGGATGTGTAATTTTTGTGTTCCCTTTATTTTTTTGAGCAGTGTATTTGGCCCCCGTGAACTTTCCAACTTCTGCCATTTTAGGCTTCAAACATAAAGATATGAAATTGAATTGGGATACAATCATGAAGTGAAACAAAATTTATTGGATATTTTAAACTCTGTTTAGCACCTTTTGCTGCAATTACAGCTGCAAGTCACTTGGGGTATGTCTTTATAGTTTTGCACATCGAGAGACTGAAAAACAGCTCGAGCTCAGAGATGTTGGATGGAGAGCGTTTGTGAACAGCAGTTATAAGCTCTTTCCACAGATTCTCCATTGGATTCAGGTCTGGACTTTGACTTGGGTACGTTTATTTGTGAACCATTTCGTTGTAGATTTTGATTTATCTTTTGGATTATTGTGCTGTTGGAAGATAAATCTCAGTCCCAGTCTCAGGTTATTCACAGACTCCAACAGGTTTTCTTCCAGAGTGGTCCTGTATTTGGCTCCATTCATCTTTCAATCAATTTTAACCATCTTCCCTGTCCCTGCTAAAGAAAAGCAGACCCAAACCATGATGCTGCCACCACCATGTTTGACAATGGGGATGGTGTGTGTGCTTTATGCCAAACATAACATTTTGCATTATGGCCAAAAAGTTCAATTTTGGTTTTATCTGACCAGAGCACCTTGTTCCACATGTTCGGTGTGTTTCCCAGGTGGCTTGTGGCGAACCTTAAAAAGGACTTTTTAAGGATATCTTTGAGAAATGGCTGTCTTCTTGCAACTCTTCCATAAAGGCCAGATTTGTGCAGTGTACATCTAATTGTGTCTCCCACCTCAGCTGTAGATCTTTGCAGTTCATCCAGAGTGATCATGGGCCTCTTGGCTGCATCTCTGATTAGTCTTCTCCATTTGTGAGCTGAAAGTTTAGAAGATCTTGGTAGATTTGCAATGGTCTGATACATCTTCCATTTTAATATGATCGCTTACACAGTGCTCCTTCAGAAGTTTCAAGCTTGGGAAATCTTTTTTATTTTCAAATCCAGCTTTAAACTTCTCCACAACAGTATCTTGGTCCTACCTGGTGTGTTCCTTGGTCTTCCAAATGCTCTATATTTGCGAGATTTTGCACTATACATGTTCCAAAATTTCCATTTTAGAGTTTAGAAAGTGTTACATAACATACGATGTGTTCATATGAATGTGGGAATATTTAATGAAGCTCTTGAACATAAATAAACTATAAAATAATTCTAATGCTGCTACATTGCAGGATCTCTGGAACGTTACCCCTTGCGATTTGTGAGGGATTACTTTACATGCTCATTAGTAATGAATTTGTTCCTGTTCAGATTTCACATTTAGGGAGCAGGGGATCAAACACAAAAATATAGTATGTTAAGTTCAAAACTCTGCAGCCGATTTGTGCTTAACCAACCAAAGCAAACTCATGCTGTTGGTCCCCTGTCTTTATTTTTGTCCCGTGTTTTCTCAGTACCCTGGTATTTGCTGTTTTTTCGTTTAAAAATAAATACTTATTTCTCCACTACTTGGCATCCTGTCTCCTCCCGGGTTCCACAGACTTTACGTGACATTATAAATGTTGTAAAATAGATATGTTTGCCGTCTGCATTTGTTTGAACTGAAGATTCGCCCTGTATTAGTCCCAGCGGGCATCAGGAGTAAATTACCAGCTGGAAATTGAGTTATTGGAAATGGCCCTGTCAATGGGAGAGAGCTTAGCAAAACATGCGGTTGCCTTGGATTTTACGTTTCCTGGATAAATGATTGGCATTTATCTGCAACCCATGGGCCACATGGTGTCAAACAGAGACTTACTGTAGGTTCCCAGAGCTAAGAGGAATAAGAAGGCTTTCTTTTTTTTAGATTCTGTTGAATATGGCTCACTGGTATGGATACAAAGCTGATGTATTTAAGCATGTAGCAGATGTCTGATTTTGCTTAACCTATAGTTGGCGCTAATAATATTATTTTGTATAATTTTATAATTTTTTTTATTGTTTTTATTCCTACATTAAAGGTTAAGAACCAGCTAATATCCATCCATCCATTATCTTCCGCTTAATCCTCCACTAGGGTCGCAGTGGGGCTCCTCATGCCCATCCAAGAGAGAACGTCTCGGGTGCTGGGCACACACTCACTCGCACATCCACACACACGAACACACACTATACAGGGCAATTCAGAGCATTCAATTTACCTGGAATCCATGTTTTTGGATTGTGGGAGGAAATCGTAGAACCTGGAGGAAACCCACGTGGACACGGGGAGGACATGAAAAATGAAAAATTGAACATGAACAAAATAAAAAAAAAAAAACTAGATAACTCACACAGGCTGTGCAAGTTACACTATTTAAAATATTTGTTCATATTTTGGTTCCTACTAACTTTACTACATTGTTGAATATGTTTGACGGAATCTGGGATATGACTCTTAATACATTTTTGACTAGAAATCTATAAATAAATGAATGTCATACTATGAAGAGTTGGCTAATCATAGATCTACATTACCGTCCGCTAGTTGCTATCAGGCATGACTAGATAGAATTTGAGGAAAAAGATTTTAATTTACTAGAGTAATACTCATGCTGCACTATTAGGGAGGACATGATAACAATGTGAAAGTTGAAAGGCAATTGTTTTTGAACAAGTGATGGCTTTGAAATAAGGTTGTTGGCCATTTAAGTTCTGAAATGAATATGTGGAATGAATAAGTTTGGTGTAAGTTGGGACTTTGGTGTCCATGTGGTTGCTTTCTTACATGATTTTGTCAGTTTGTTTTCCAACGACACGAATGATGGAGTTACGTTTCAGCTTTGTAGGTACTTATGAAGTCACCAATCCATTCAGATGTTGCATTTCGATGGCGATACCAAACAAACAAATGAATGTAGAACCCTCTACCCCTAGGGGTCTTGCCTTTGAAGGTGATAGTGAATAAACCATTGCATGTAGGAAGGTGAAAAGTACTTCCTTAATTAGGGAATCACAATGACAAATTTTTGCCTTGTAGGTACTTGGGAGCTAGGAGAATTAGTGATGAGTCAGTGAGTAAGGGCTTTGCCTTTTATAGATTTTTTAAGTTGATTGCATTCACTGGGCGAGACAGAGGCCTACAGCACCTAAATAGGAGAGTGACTCCAGGTTCTAAGGGCGGCACGGTGGCTTAGTGGTTAGCATGGTCGCCTCTCAGAGCTGGGGGTTCCTGGCTCGAATCCTGATCTGGCTGGAGTTTCCATGGATGGATGTGTGTGTGAATGTGTGCCCAGCGATAGATTGGCGCCCTGTCCTGGGTGTATCTGCCCAGTGCCTGAGATTTTCTCCCCTGGATGGGCATGAGAACCCCACCGCAACCCTAGTCGAGGAACAAGCAGAAGATAATGGATGAGATTATCTGCAGGTTCTATAGACCTATTAGGTTATTGCTGTTTGCTGGTTTGTAAACCATAATGGTGTCACCAAGCACTACGTATTTGTTTGTGTTTTACTTTAAATTGTACACATTGTACAGAATTTAGGACTGTAAGAATTTAGGACTGGGACCTGGAAAGTGAAAAATTATTTCTTTTGAGACTGGCAGCTTAATACACGCACAAACTAACAATGCTGGTGATCGCAGTCATCTTATAGGTTTTATCCATCCATCCATTATCGTCTGCTCATTCCTCTACTAGGGTTGCACTGGGCAGATACACCCAGGACAGGGCGCCAGTCCATCGTTGGGCACGTACTTACTCACACATCCACACACACTATACGGGGCAATTTAGAGCATTCAATTTACCTGGTATCCATGTTTTTGGACTGTGGGAGGAAACCGGAAAACCTGGAGGAAACCCAAGCGGACACGGGGAGGACATGGAAACTCCACCCAGATCGGGATTCAAACCGGGAAACCCCAGCACTGAGAGGCGAATGTGCTAACCACTAAACACATCATTAACAAAAGTATGCAGGAGCATTAGCTTAACCAAATGGCATTACTGAGTACCCGTCGTGCTCATTGGTGGTAACGAACACTCTTATCCACTCACAACCTCAACAAACTGTGACAAAAAAACTGTAGCAATCTTCTTGATATGAAGCAATTAGGACTGGGGTCAAGTAAATAATTAACTCATATAGGCTATTCAGTGTACCCAAACTGACTGGCAGCTTAATACAGACACACACACCAACAAAATCGCCCAAATTGTGTTGGTGATCACAGTCATCTTCTCTCTTTCTCGTTTTATCTCCCATTCTTACTGCAACACAAATTATATCATTTTAACATTGACACTTCAGGTGAGAATATTTTATTTTTAAAAGCTTTTTCTATAAAATATAGCATTGTTTAAGACAACTGGCCTTAACGGTTCTATGGCCTATGTAATATGTTTTAAATATAAATTCCTCTGTGACGCGGTGCCGTTTGGGGGCGTGGCGGAGCCGCGGCGCTGATCAGGGTTGATTAACGCACCTGAAGCGGCTCTGCCTAAATGACTGTGTGCCGCTTTATAAGCTGCTCAATCTCATACCGCGGGGAGAGAGACCGACCACGGAGCTGGTGAGACGAAGGGCCCAGCACGGCTACCGCAAGAACTGTGAATGATCGAGATTCTGTTTGTAGTCATGTTGGGTCGGCAAATAAAGCCAGTTTCGTGTGTCAAACTCCTGTCTCCGGTCCTCATCATTTCCACCGACAGACACTTTTATAAAAAGTGTTCATTATCGTAAATAAACCGCAGGAAGAGGTGTAACAACCTTCGCTTGTGCATCATGCCTAATAACATCTCTTTCCCATTATTTATTCACAGTTATGCATGCCCACTCGTGCCTTATTGCCTTATCATAAAACTGGTAACACACACAGTTCCGGTTCTTAAATCTCATTGGCTGAGCCATTTGTCTAGCAGTGGCATTATTCACAATAACACCTCTGACCTCTTCACATTTGTATAAATGTGCGATATAAGCGGCTTTTCATGAACTGCCTTTTGTAATTTGGCCAGTAGATGAAAGTATTTGGTTGTTAAAGAAACCAAAGAGCTTTTACTTGCATCAGGGTTCATTTTAAAAAACACAGGATTATGTCACAGAAGAAGAGTTTATTAGCGACTTTGCTTTCAGTCAGTACATTTATGAATCAAACCTTGTTTTTTGTACTCTTTTTATACTCTGTTGGTTAACATTTTAGTAAAGCAATAAATAAGGCTCCATTGCGTTATTGTAAATAAACCACTAGAAGGAGTTATAAGGCACAACATGCAAGTAGAGCACAGTTACAGAACATGAGATTTTTATGATCATGGCTTCTACAGGATCAAACGGTAAGACGTTGCTTTAAATACATAAACCAACTTACTGAGTTTACCCCATATTCTGTTTGAGATCTGACAAAATACAAACTTAAATTTTGGAAGAAAAGATGTTGTCTGACTTGGTCATATTGTGTGACTTTTACCAAAGCACTTACCCAGTGACAATTAAAAAAATAACACCACCACACACATTTCAACTTTTGCTTTTTATTATTTTCACAAAGCACACAACATAAATATTCATCTTGCAAACAAAAAACAGCAAACAGTATATAATAGCTTGATTTTTCTAGCACAGACAACAGAAGAACAGAATACATTTGTCTCTGCAAAGTGTTCTTTGTATTAGTGCCATTAGCAAGTCATCAGAATCAGGATAATGTAGAATTGAATCCACCACAGTAGCACTGATTTCAAAGTATATTGAGTGAAATAACACAGAGGCTTTAAGATACCCTAAGTGTAAAATTGCATCAGAATTGTTTACATCACATGCAATAAAGTTTTCTTTAGTAAATAATTAAATGAAATTAAGAAGACAATAATCTAAAGATCATAATAATGGGTATAAAAGAGTAGTAAAGTCAGAATTCCTTTAAGGAATTAACAGATAAGGTATATGGATAGGCCAAACCAACAGCATATAAGACACTTGTGCCATTATTATAATTCTGCATTTTAATGTAACAGATACAGAAATTAAAATCAAAATGACCCACTTCTATATGGTCTATCAGAATTGTGTTGTAGATCGAGGTTGCGATTGTTACTCAGAGTGTTCAGAGCATCAGATCTGCATTAAAACAGCTTCATTTTTCCTAAAATTACAATGTGCAATTTCAGAAACTAGAACTGATTGGAGGTCTTTGGTTCATTTAACTCACCATCAGAATTATTAGAAGATTATTAGAAGTTTGAGAATGCAATCCAAAGTCCTAAAGTCTTTGAACTTTGAGATCTTATTATTGTTGTTTCTACCCTCTACTGTAATGTATTCCAATACAACTTTAATTTGACTGAAGTCGGTCTTTTAGTTTTGAAATCATTTTGCAGATGCTTTCATCCAAAGTGACTTAGAAGTATTCCATTTACAAGTTGCAAAGTACATCATCAGACATAATAGATAGAGCCCCTATATAGAAATATGGGTTAAGTGCCCACACAGGCAACACTAGTGGACTCAAGGCTTGAATCCCTTTACACTGAAAGCCCAACACCCTTACCACAGTGCCACCTATTCAATAAATAAATACACAAAATATACAATACAAATGTGACCAAAACTGAAACATACAACATAACTTAAGTACAATTAAAAAGGATCTAATGTCGAGAGTTGGCTGATTATTTTGAATCTCCTGAAAACTGTGAAATCATAATAATGTAAACTCATTCAAAAACACGTAAACTCAGATCACTTAAATGTAGCATCATTATATAAAGACATCAAAGTTTAGTCTGATAATGATGATCCTCTTATGATTCAGGGCTTCAGTACAGTGTCTCCTAGATTCATGTAACAACAACACTATAAAAAAATTGCTGTATTTAAAACATCTGCAAGACAAGACCAAGTAACATGTTTGTCATAAGTCAATCAAGTACAGTTTTAAAATGTTACTTTTAAACAGAAGGGCACATAGTAAATACTGCCAACCTACTATTTTGTAGAGATCTTAAATACTGAAATTGATTGAAAAACTGATGATACATCTTATTTGACTTCAAACATGAAAAATACTTGTTTTTTATTCTGAATCAGATTATTCATTCATTTATTCCCAATGCCCATCCAGAGAAGAACATCTAGGGCGCTGGACATATTCACCCGGGACATGGCGCCAATCTATCGCTGGGCACGCACACACACAATAGAGGCAATTTAGAGCAGCCAATTTTCATTAAATCCATGTTTTTTGGACTGTGGGAGGAAATCCACGTGGACAAGGAGAAAACATGAAAACTACCCAGTGCTGAGAGGAAAACATGCTAACCACTAAGCCACCCAGCCACCCTTGAATTAGATTAAAGTAAATTAATATACTAACAATAAAATAAACAAATAATATCTGGTTCTCATGACTGGTGTGCAGCACAAGCACATTGTTCCAGCATTTGAGCCAATGAAATAAATACACATTAGATAAAACCTATGTCCTGCAAAGCATTTATGAATATGTTCACATAATACAGAGTTCATAGTACCACAAGAATAATAATTAGCTTTGAATTAGATGACAATCGTGGGTCGACCGAAACTAAACAATTCTTGAAAAAAACGCAGCAAACTCCTTAAAGAATGATGTCGTAAACTCTTCCCACACGTCCCAGCCACTCTCGAACTGCTTGCCGCACTCTGATGTCAGTTACATGACAGGTCAGCTGACTAAAACAGGGAAACACAGCTGGCTGCAGGGCCGCAAATGTGGCATCTGGCAGTAACTGGATTTGGTTGAGGATGGTGAGGACCATGTTAGTCCATGCCTGAGTAAAAAGAAAAAACAGTTCAGTTGAGATCTGTAAGTACTTCTATTGTAGATATAAGATGATCAAATCTTATCTCATTATCTCCCATTTAATCCTATACTGGGGCTGCTAGGGGTTCCCCATGCTTACCCAGGGGAGAACGCTTCGGGTGAGAGACATTTACTGTACATCCAGGACTACACTACACTAGCAACCGCTTTCCTGTAATTTTTTCACAATAATGCATGCCTTCTAACGTCTTGTTGCTTTATTCTACTACTATATCACGTAAAATAAATACTGTTATTTAAATAATGTTGTTCTCTTGATTTATAAATTTACTGCTGTAACTAATACGACTTTAATTGTTATATTATTAAAAACATTACAACTTACTTTTGTTCAAAAATACACATTCCGTTTTAAAAATAAAGAAACAAAAAAAGGCAAAATGATTCTAAAAGTGTTCCCATACTTGGATTTGTGCCTCGGAGTCTCTGATCGAGATGCTGTGAGAGCTGGCTGTAGAACCTGATCTTGGTCGTTTGTCCTGGCGCAGTAACTCTGGTCCAGCACTAAAAGAGTGCCTCATGGTTCTTTGATCCAGCAGATGCTGAGGTCTCTGTGGAGCGGGTGATTCTGGGGCCATTCTTTCCCCAGTCCTTAGTGTGCTTTGGTGATGCTGTTGCTTGCGCTTTTTGTACTCCATCATCAGCTTAGCTATGGTCTTGTCGGTAGCGATGGTGTAAAGCTTATTGCCAGCACATTCCCACCACTCCTTCTTCTTCCTTCTTTCATCATCTTCTAAGGAGGATGTATTAAATGTGTGAACATGGGCACTATCCTCGGAAGGTGTGCCATGACCTGATAGACCACCAGCAGAAGGGGGGGAGCTCTCAGAAAGGAAAGGGGGCATAAAAAACATGGAGTCACGATGAATAGTGGGCAGTGTTTCCTCCATGCTGTTTTCCAGGTCTAAATGCATCTGAATGTAGTTTGTGCAGAGGTCCATACAGAGCTTATGTATGCGTTTAAGCAGCCATGCCCAGTCTGTTCCACTGGTAGGCTGAGTGCTCAAAGCAGGCATTCGGGCACGCCACCGCCGAGGTGGACTCACCCGCGCCGTTTCATCAAATATGTCTTCGTCTTCAGATGAACACGCTTGTGAGGAGTCTGAGCTAACCTCAGCCTCTTCTTCTTCTTCCTCATCTTCACTGAGGATCTTCTTTACCTGCTCCACTGTGATATGCTCCTGGTTCGTCAGCAGTGCACACAGTACTGCCTAAAGAGACGAAAAAAAACATTGGTTAATTAACTAGATAGACTTTTAAAATACCACAAGTATTATATAAACATACTGTATTCCGCTGACAAATAATGGAGCTACCGCTCATGTGTAAAAGCTATGTGTAACTGTACTGCTCTAATGAGCACATTGCTTGCTATTAAATTGGTTCAATTAAAATAAGCCCGGGCGGCACGGTGGCTTAGTGGTTAGCACATTCACCTCACATTCAATGGGGATTCCCGATTCAAATCATAATCTCGGTGGAGTTTCCATGTTCTCCCCCTGTCTGCGTGGGTTTTCACCAGGTTCTCCGGTTTCCTCCCACATTTCAAAAACATGGATTAAGCAAATTTGATAGCTCTAAATTGCCCCGTATAGTGTCTGTTTGTAGCTGTATGAGTAAGTATGTGTCCAGCAATAGATTGGCACCCTGTCCTGGGTGTAGCTGCCTAGCGCCCGAGACGCTCTCCCCTGGATGGGCTTGTAGTACAGAATGAATGAATGAAATAACTATTTATTTTGATACAAATAATAGATCTCAAATGCTGCTAGATTAAACCAAGAAGATCGTATCAAAAATGCACAATTTGAACTTTAAAAGGTACCTGAAAATAGATGTTAAAACTCATTGCAGACTGGCGGTAAAGGTTAGCCGCTCCACACACCCCTGATACCTTCATAAGAAGATATTTAAGGCCAGGTCGTGTGTCAAAATCACATGCTGTTCGGTATGAGTCCAGCAGCAGGTCCAGGATGATAGCCAAGTTTTGCATAGAGATGTAGCGCAGAAAGCCAGTGGGTTTAGGTTCTGTGACTGGAGTTGCTTGATCCTGATTTTTTGTGTTGACTGAGCCTTTTACAAACTCCTCTAGTAAAATGTCATACAGATTCTGCAGAAGCACTTGGTGGGACAACAGGCTTACCACAATCGTCCTGAATGGAATTCTGCAAAGGCCAGTATAGAAACTTGAATAAACTTTTGATCAAATTTAATGAACTGCCAAGCTCTTCTCACGTTTTAAATGAAAGTGAAATGTTCACCTACACAGACCTGCATGTTACAGTAAGTGCAGTTTATTATTGTGTCTGGTAAATTTTGTACTATATTTAAATAAAGTAAAAAATTAAAAAAGTTAATCAAAAATATTTGTTTAAAATACAGATTTTTAAAGTGACATGAAAAACATTGACAGGATTAAGAAGTCTGATATCTTGGTCACTGATTCATTCATTCATTAGCTTCCGCTTAATCCTGTACAAGGGTCACGGTGAAACACCCCATGCCCATCCAAGGGAGTGTCTTAGGCGCTGACCAGATACACCCAGGACAGGGTGCAAATCCATTGCTGGGCACACACACACTTACTCATATGCTATACAGGGCAATTTAGAGCATTCAATTTACCTTGAATCCATGTTTTTGAGATGTGGGAGAAAAACGAAGAACCCAGAGGAAACCCATGCTGACACGGAGAGAGCATGAAAACTCCACCCAGATTGGGATTCGAACCAGGAATCCCCAACACTAATGAATGTGACCGGCTGATCCAGCTTCAGTGGAAATTCCTCAAGACAAGTTAAAATGAGGCTCAGTAGTGTGTGTGGACTCCACGTGCCTGTATGACCTCCCTACAACACATTGGGGTGCTCCAGATAAAGCACCGGTTGCTCCCTCCATGTCTCCTGGTGTACTGGCCTGTCTCATGGTATCTGCTCCATGCTCTGGACACTGTGGTGACACAGCAAATCTTCTAGAAACAGCTCGCTTTGATGTGCCATCCTTAAAAAGCTGCACTACCTAAGCAACTTGTGTGGGTTGTAGACACTTCCTCATGCTACCTCTTTGGGGAGAGAACTGACAAAATTCAAAAGTGACCAAAACATCAGCCAGAAAGGATAAGAGTCAACACCTGCAAAACCACTCCTTTATAGAGGTTGTCTTACTATGTGCCTCTCATTTCTACCTGTTGTCTGTTCCATTTGCACAACAGCAAGTGAAATTGATTTACTATCAATATTGCTTCATAACTGAACAGATTTATTTTAAAGTGTAGTTAACTTGGAGTTACTTTGTGTTTTTTAAGTGTTTTCTATATTTTTTTTGAGCAGTGTATTTACAATTTCCATTCTGAAAAAGCATTGTTTTTTCAACTAAAATATATACTATATAAATATATAATATATACTATATTTTATTTTGTTCTCAACACATTCCACTATCTACTAAATAAAGATTTTTAACAGATTTTATTAATTGAGATCTGGGATGTGTTATTTTAGCGTTCCCTTTATTTTTTGAGCAGTGTATAAAGTAGTGGTAAGAAAAGACAAGACTTACCCGATTTTCCTGCAAATGTTAGCAGATAAAAAAAAAAAAGAAATTATGATATTAATTAGGTTTTTACTTAGACATTACAACAACAGACAAGGTGTAATATTTAATCTATTACAATGGTACTATTCCGGCTTTAAAATGGTGGCCATTACTGATGGTTTAATGGTGGCTTTAAAATTTTAAATTATAAAAAGTCGCTTTAGATAAAAGTATCAGCTAAATGACTAAATGCAGGGGGAGAATTTCTCCCCTGGATGGGCATGGGGAACCCCCCAGGGACCCTCGTAAAGGATTATGTGGAAGATGATGTATGAATGGAGGCAGCATGGTAGCTTAGTGGTTTGCATGTCTGCCTGTCAGAGCTGAGGATCCAGGTTCAAATCCTGAACCGGGTGGAGTTTCCATGTTCTCCTTGTTTGCGTGGGTTTCCTCTGGGTTCTCTGTTTTCCTTGCACCGTCCAAAAACTTTCAAGGTATTCAAGCTAAATTGGCTGCTTTAAATTGCCCCCATATAGTCAGTGGGTGTGTATGAGTGAGTGTATTAGTCAGTGGGTGCTCAACGATTAGACTGGTTCCCTGTCCTGGGCATCGTTCTACCCTGGATGGCCATAGGGAGCTCCCACCCGCAACCCTAATAGAGGATTAAGTGGAAAGTAATAAGATAAATGAGCGAATGTCATGGACTTTCTGAAGTAGGTTCTTTTTGTCACTGAAAATTGTTCTGCCACTAAGCATGGAAAATGCCTGTCAGCTTACTCTATGTGCATTCATTTTGCCACAAAGATAATTTTAGCATTTAGAAAATCATTGTTTGGCTCTATTAAAAATAAAAAGTAAGATAAAGATAAAACACCTCTCTTGAATATGACCATTGGACTGTTGGTCTGCTGGAAGTTCAATGATCAGAACGCAGGACTGAGCATGCTCAAATCCTTCCTTACTGCTGGGAGTCTTTGGTGAGCATTGTGTATCCAGCATAAAAACCTAAAACACACACAATCCTAAATACTACAATATACAGTCCTATGCTAAGGTTTGTATATGTCTGCATATTTTAGTGCAGCATTACCGTTTATGTATTGAACTGAACAAATAAAAAACATAAATAATTAAGCCTCTGTTAGTGTGACAGGTTGTGTCGTAGTCATGTTAAACTTTCCTTAAAGCAAAATCATTAAGCTGGATAGTTAATTTGTACATGTAGAGCATTGGCTTCATGAACTAAACTTAACTATAATCTTATCTATCTTCATTTCTTTCACATAAACTTGATTTTCTACATAAAGTAAAAACACTACGTACCTGCTGTGCCATGGCACGGATCCTCCAGTACTCAGCTTCTGCAAAAGCAGAGTGTGATGGGGCTGCTACTTTCACCTCACAAGCATCTCCAGTAAAAGTGTCAGTACCACTTCGAAAACATGCCAAAAGATTCTAAAAAAAGAAAACTAAATGTAAGTAAACATCATCCTTTTAAGTCTTACATTACACTACATTGGCGGGGTTACCTACTAAATATACAACATTTATTTTTCTACAATTACCTAAAAAAAAATTTTTGTTGTGTATCTAAAATTCCAGATCCGCTGATCCACCATGTTGATGACAGCTAGTCTTTTCAGTGCATTAATGTTTGTTAAGGTAAATTAATGTTTGTGGGGAAACTGTCTTACCAACCTTGACAGGCTCAAGAGTAGCTGAAAAAGCATCTTGGAGAGCACAACAGGCCAGTCTCCACATCTCCTCAGTAAACACAGGTCCAGCTGTCACCAGCACATATCTGAAAACATTGCATTGCTATTTAATTTGTGCTGAGCTTTGGTCAATCTGTTTTATAACAAAGAATTAAATTGTTTCACTTTCCACTCATCTCTGGAACTCTCTTCCCTCCCATATCCGTACCATTCAGTTGTTACAAGTTTCAGAATATCACTAAAACACATTTTTAAACTATGCTATTCATAATTTATGTACAGTACTTAAATCATTATGTCCTGAATATTTAAAATGCTGCCCATAAATAAAATACATTATTATTATTTTATCACTGGTAAGAATGAGTAAAAATGTT